>APFE030413055.1:60124-120694 GCA_000404065.3 Pinus taeda
TCTGAAAAGGGATGGAAAGGAAACTCCAGTAATCCTTTTTCGTCATATAATCCCTTAAGTCCGAAAAAGTATAAAATAATACGAAAGGGATGAATTTTCGATAGTTTTAACGAGCCGAACAAGAAAATCGCTCGATCTTTTTGTGTAATAATCCCTTAGGTCCAAAAATATTAAAATCTAGAGGAGGGATAGCACTCCCGGTAGCTTTAACGAGCTGGAGAGGCCAACTGCTCGACAATATTTTCACATTTTACAAGTCAGATGAAAAGAGCTTAAAGGAGACTCATCTTTGAGGAATGAGTGATATTTTAGGATAGCTGCTAATTCTAGGTAAGGTTTGGAATTTTCCAATCATGGCAGTGTCACAAGGATGGCTAACATAATCACTCTTCACAGCTATTCCTCAAAAGGGTAAATAATCAAATGGAGGCGTATGATCGGCTAAAACAGAGTGAGGTGATGGTAAGAACACGACCATGGCTCAGAAGCTGATGATAATGCATTCGCAATGGTTATTTACTGGAGGTTGGTTCATTTTTTAATGAGCTTAAACTTTGGGGGAACATTTGCTCATTCCTTAGGTTTAATTTTTAATGAGCTTAAAATTCACATAAAAACTGCTCGTTCGAGTCATATAATAAGGATGTCTCATTAATAGGTTCAATTTTTAAGGAGCTTGCACCATTCGAAACTTTTCTCCGCTCCCTCTTGCATGCAAGCTATGAACGACCAACTACTGTCCTAGGGGTTAGTTAACTACTAAGGTTAGGTAGGAAAATTTTTCCTTTACTTTGCCGGTGCCTTTTGGCCCCTGCGAAGGTGAACGGTCGACTTGACCACTCACCTAACTTAAGAAGTTGAAGTTAGTGGAACTATAGAGTTAGCGTTACACTGGCCGCTTTTCACTTGTGTGCAAAAAAGGTTTGCATGTCCCTAGGTATAGCGAAGTAGAGTTTCCAGGTTACCCTTCAATTTGCAGACAAAACATTTGTTCTATCAGGAAAGGCCTAAATTCTAACGGAGGTATCTTATTCCAGTCCAACCCCTTCCTAAACGGATCGGCGTGTCAGATAAGTCATATTCCTACGCGGAAACCTACCCTATACTTGAATTTTTCCTGTCGAGGCAGACCAGGGTGCATGCCCCCTGGGTTTCAGTCATGGCCACCAAATTACTCGCATTCTTCAGGTGGACGGACTGGAGATTGATGAGACATTCCTTGCATGAAAAGACTAGTTAGGGATGGAATTTGACTATTAGCTATGTGTGAGCTAGGGAATGAAAGCTGGTCTACGAGCTAGACCACTTGGCCTTCATGCGGAAAACACATTACTCGAAAGAGTGAGGAGACAATGGCTCCCATGCTATAAATATAGTCGCGCCCAAGGAGCAGATTATAATCTAAAGGTCCTTGGACTACCATTACGTTTAGATACATGGTTTTCCCTCTCAAAGTTATAGGCAAACTTGGAAGGATCCCTAACAGTTGATTGGTTCCTTTGTCGAAGCTTGTTAGATTTCGCATCTCAGGTAGAAGCAATGGCGAACCAAGCGCTTTCCTTGCAGTTGAGGAAATGATACTCACAGAAGCCCCCTCATCTAGGATGGTACCAACCATGACCATTCTGTAAGTTTGTACAATGATTCAGAATGGTACATTAGACGGTAAACGGGGTCTGCCTAGTAGATTCCAATCGAAGGAAACGACTAGGTTGCTCGGAGGTGGGACCGAATAAACGGCCGGATATGACCCTGACAAACTTCCTTCCTACGGTAAAGGAATGGGTAGATTGCCCCCATGTTCATTGGAGTCAGTGTTTATGAAAAGAATTTGAACGGTGTCATTCTCATTCTCTTCGGTGATTGTCTCATCTGAAGACAGACCTTCTGGAGACAAGACCGGGTCAACTGCCGCCTCAACCTTTTGACTTTCATCTAGTGTGGAATCAGAGGGTTTATCTTCAATGACAGATGTTTCGACTGACCACAAGGGTGTGTCAGTCAGATTTTCAACTAGCGACGGACTCGGCAAGAGTTTCTTATATCCAGGAGGAAGCCGTAGCGGTGAAGCAGGACGGTTATCCAAGACTCTTTTAGCTTCATCCAGGAAGGGACAACGGTGGACGACATGATTGCCTTCACATAGTTTGCAAGGAAATTTACATTTTCCTTTCTGTCTGGAGACTTCGTTTTCGCTGGTTGACAGTGTACTCTCAAAATGATCATCATAGGTCGATGACATCGGATTGTGCAAACGAGGAGACCAGTCCCTTAAGATCTGAGGGATGCAAGGATGATCTCAATGATAGTGGTCCCCTTTCAAAATGACACATGGAGATTTCAGTTTGGATGGTGCAGTGTGTGGATTTTCACTAGATGATGCACGATTATCCCTTTTTGCCTTTGGCTCCTTCTTCTTCTTCTCTTTCTTCTTCCCATTCTTCTTCTTCTCAGTTACTTGGTCTTTAGCTTCATCAGCCTTACCAAGCGAAGAGTAAGGAGGGGAGGGAGAAACAAGCGAAGTAGAAGGTTGGGGGGTAACTCTAGTATCATCTAGTTGCTGACTTGATTACTCAGGAATCGCAGCAGTTTGAATGACAAAGGTCGAGAAGATCCATATTGGCAAGCCGATTGTTAGTCCTAGGAGGGACAATGTGGCCATATGAGGTGCATCAACATCTCCCCAAGAGGAGAAAGGACTAGGATTTCCCCCAAGGAGAAATCCTTGGTTGGTGGACTCCATTTTTCTCAACCTAATACCAATGAGGGAATAGTGACATTATTCTAATTAAAATAAATTTTAGATGCTTTGACAAAACTTGATTTTTCAATTTTTAAGAGTCGAGAAAAAGCTAAAGATGACTCTAGTCGCCTTTGATTTTTAATGAGCTCGAAGTGACAAGTACTTAGATGGACCTTTTCCTTTAAGGAGTCTGAAAAGGAATGAAAGAGACTACTCTGGAAGTCTATATAGAGGGATTACCAAACCAATCGCAAAACTACTGAATACTTTTTACGGTATAGTAGTTAATCTTCCTGAATGTTGTGTTCAGTGCATTATGATCGATAGGGTTGCAGACACGGCTTCCTAAGGATAAAGGATGTAGCCTATTGTTGTCTCCCAATATATACTCAACGGTACGAGGGAGCACAAGTCCGTACTGGCACTTGTCATCTCAAAGAGGAGAAATCACCCAACCTATGATGAAAGCGATAGTTACCAGGCTTTACGACGCCGAAATACGTCTCTTGCCTAGACTTCTAAATGTTGTGTGTTAGTTTCCAAAGCATTTTTATGTTCATTGAATTTATTTTACAGTGCATCTTTCTTAAGAAGTTTTCCTTTCAAGTTCATTGTGTGATGTAGATATACAATTCCTAAAATTCAATCTAAGATGATAAACAATTGTTTAATATTCTTTTTGCAATGAAAATCCTAGCTACTAAGGAAAGAGAAGCGGAAATCTTTCAACAAAGAGCAGAGAGCACACACTAGATGCACTGTCCTAAATCGAAACCAACAAACAGTCTAAATGCAAATGCACATGCATGTATATGTTTTCTCTTTCTTAATGTGTGAATGACAAAAATAATGCTAAGTACAAATTTGAATCATTTCAAGCGACAGTACTAACGATTTTCTTTTCAAAAAATGAAAGGAGGATAATGACGACACTTTGCGATTTTGAATTGAAAATTGCTTTCGACACTTGAAAAACTACTAATTCAAATCAGATACAAGAGTAACAGTGTAATTGACCATCAATAACAATAGGATTCTTTTCTTTGACAGAAAACAACACTTGCGACACTTTCAAATCAAAAGACGACAGCTTGATTATGCTACTTCTTTGTAAGAGGACTGTAAATGGTGAACAATACATAAAAACATTTATAGTTCTTTGTATTATAGAGGTTGAATTATGCAAAGGAAGGGAGTTTCCACAGAGGTATACTGATCACAGATAGCAAAACTCCTGAATAAAGCTGAAGAGAGTGAACAAAAAACCAAAATCTGGAAGCAGAAGAGGTCTTATCTGATCATCGCACCTGTAACACACGGAAAGTGCGATGCATCTCACTTACTGCACACGGGAGGTGCGATGCATCCAGATTCCCAAGAGGAGAAGGTGTGATGGTCCAGGGATGAGACCTCGACTTGGTTCTCGGTCACAGTTCGTAGCTTAGCTCAGGGATTTAGGCTGAGCAAATGATAGATAGTAAATATAAATCACAGGGGCTGATCTAATGAGGCTACTTGAGCCACCACCAGGGCAATTAGGATGTTTGAAAATCAATGTTCAGTTTATAAACAAAACCCGAAGATAGACTGAAGCAGCATTGATCTACTTTGCAATTGCATAGCAAATTTAGTTCAAAGGCTAGCTGGCTTGACTTCAGGCTCCGCCTGTAAGTTTATAAAGCAAACAAATATAGACAAGCAAACAAAATACTCGCTCCCCAGTGGAGTCGCCATTTTGTTATCAGGAAATCTAGCGTTTATGCAGAGCTGCTAGTCCCACTAAGATGGGTAGCTATCTTAGAAACAAACAGATTGAAGTTACTTTCGTTTTCCTTTACAAGAAGTAGATAGGAGAAGAGCAAAGAATACCAACCTCGATCTTTCGCTTGGTTCTCTGCTTGTTCCTTCTCCCCTTTAACAGATCTTTGCCTCTCCTCCCTTGACCAGTCCACTTCAAAGAGTACCTGTAAAGTCAAAGTAGCATAATACCTTCAAAGTGCAGAGATCTACAGTCATAAACAATATATGACCAGATATATATTGACCACATACATGCATATATTAGCAAACATACAAGGATGTGGAGGAAAACTTGAATAGCTTTATTGATATAGAGATTAGAAGAGAGGATTACAACTCATTGATCTGACCCAGCATCATCCTCCCAGCATGAAAGCCCTTATTCACCTCACGAAAAGCTTAGATCACCAACACTATGATATTCCACCAGGAAACCAACAGTACTTCCTTACAAGATACAAATCCGCCTTTGGATCTCTGGGATAGGGATCATATATAGATGCTTGCAGGGGTGAGTCAGCTTTTGGGAATTTTGATTAGTGTCTCTCTCTCTGATAGTCCTTGATTCCACTTGGAGATTGATGATCTCTTACTCATCCCTGGGCGAATTCAGAGAGGCAAGTGTCACAAGAGAAGTTTCTGGAAGATTCCATGATCATCTGCCTTGCAAATTGTCTCTGCCATTTGTTTACTCTCGCCCATCGCACCCTAGAGAAGGGATTTCCAGTATGCATTTCACTTTTTACACTGAGCAGGTGAGATGCATCACACCCTTAGCACTAGACAATCTGTATGGTCCAATTTTGACCAGTTCTGAGCAGTTTTCTGTGGAGAACTTCTGGGAGATTATGTAATAAGCTGACCTTGTTCCTTTAGGGCATTAAACAACACTTTTAGGGACTCAGAAGCCCTTGTTTTATGGACATATGTGATTGGGTTTGCAATGCCCAAATATGTCTATAACACCAATACTAAATCACTGAAACCCTGTCATCAAAACACAGTTACCAGAACACAGACCAGAGCCCAGAACTCTGAAACAACCACTAGAACCAACAGCAACCTGAAACATCAAATCTCATACTGTATACACTACTTGACTGTGTCAAACTGACGTGTATACACCCTTTCACCAAAGAGAACCCGCGTACAGATCTAAAGATAATTACTTATACCTTCGCTGCTATTTCCAACTTCAGATATACCCAAACAATAAGATATAAAGGATAAAACATGCATCAGTACTCATATCTACTCATGACCATACCATATAATGATAATACATTTTAGTCTTCAAGGTCCCATTCCATCAACCTTTATCAACTGCATAGGAGACTCCTTGATTCAGATTGAGCTAAGCATCACAAACCCATAACCAGTATACTAGATCTCACACTTCATCAAATATTCAACACACACTTGCACACCCTTGGCCTAATGATCTTCTCCTTATATAGGTTTAGGCTTCTCTCAATACCATGGTCCAAAACCATGTAGAACCAATACCTTGGACCCAATACCTGGGGTCAACATTTCAAACCAAATACCATGGACCAAATACCACAGACCAAAACTTAGTTCTCTGACATGTACGCACCTTTCCTTCTGTGAACCTGCATGTGTACGTATACACTCCTTTTGTTCTGATAACCCACATGTATACGCACTTTCATCAAGGTTAAACTGCGTATACCTCTCTCTTGACTTGCTGCATTATGATCTGTCATCTGAGTGAGTTTCCATCAAGGACAACACCTATGTCATACCTCTGATTGAGTTGCTATCAAGGACAACACTTGTATCATAATGCCAACAATAGTCCTTGGCCCATGCCATCAGTTGTAGACTTGTCAAAAAGTCTTGAAGATGTTTTTTAGAGATGATGAAGGTGTTCCTGATGTTGGAATCTAGATAGCTACTGAGAGGGGGGTGGGGTGAATCAATAGTGATGGCACTTAGAAAAATTTTCTCCAATTATGAATATTTTTACCATGCATAAACATAAACACAAAACCATGGATCAGAGAATAAAAATACATATGCAACCATAAAAACAATTAACACAATACACACAAGTATGTCTAGTGTAAACCCCTTCCCTAGGAAAAAAAAACTAGCCTAATGTTGTTGTGCTGCTCAAATTCTATTATTAATTTGCTGAATTTGTTTTACATGGATTAACTCACTCCCATGAGCCATAAGACTCAACTTCTTTCACAATATGCTGGCATGTATCAGACAAGAAATTATTTCTCTCTTGGATCTATGGACTACCATATGCTAAAGTCTCCCATGTTCAACTATCCTCGCCCAACTCCTATTGGACTATCCAACTCCTATTGGATGGAGAAATGTCTTCCTTCTACCAAATCCTCCAAATCATTGTATACTCTAAAGCCTCCATTCCTTCACTTCCTCCATGTGAGCATTGTTTCATATATTTTTAGATTGGACCCCCAATTCGCTCAACATTGAATATCACAGTAACATCATCATTCTAAATCAAAAGCTCCAAAAAAGCTTGAAGAATAAAATGGGATAAAACACTCTCCAAATACTCCTCTAGCTTCCACACAAACTCTCCAATCAACCCTCCATGTACTCACTTACTACACCAATATGATGGTTGAAAGATATTTTAGCTCACTGCTGCTACTACTGAAAACTACTTCAGAAATTGTGCATAATACAACTCACCTAGTTTTTAGAACATTCTCCAAACTTACTCTCACTCCACACAATAAAACAATCAACCATACTAACAATGAACTTTCTCTAATATACAGATGAACTCAAGTGCTCAATCCAATAATTACATAGAACTACTGAGCTCAACAATCATATTCATATGATTTCAATTTGATCTAGATTCAACTCCTTGACTCTATCAACCACTAAATCGACTTTCATTTTCAATATTTTCAATTATAATCAACTTTTGGAGGTCCCATGAAGTTTTCCGACCATAAAGAAAAAAGTTTTGATCAAAAACATCACCATAAAAAAAATAAAAAAATTAGTTGATCAATGCGAGGAATGTGGAGAAATTATTGTCAAAAACGTCGGTTGCTCCCACAACACTGTCTCCATGCATATGGAAGTTAGAGTCTCTCTCATAATCTTGCTTGCATGCGGCTAGAGCTTTTCAACCACTATGATGAGCTTGTCTCCATGCAATTGAGGCTAAAGATGAAGAAAACCAATGGATCTTCAATCTAGAACCTCTACCAACTAATGTAACACCTTTTTCAACTCCTTATGACACCTCCAAACCTTTGTTTCAAGTCTACAACTGATGAAATAGGCTAAGAACAAGTCAATGCCATGAAATACCTATTCTAACAACTTTAGAACCAAGACTAACACCTCTAGTTTCTCAAGAAACAACCACAACCTCTCTAAACAACTCCAATACCTGTAGTAGCATCTTCAACAACTGTACCAACATCTCCAAGCTCCTCCAGTAGCAGCTCCAAGTAATACAACTGCCTCCAACACTGATAGAGGCACCTCCAACACAAGCAACCACATCTCACACATGTAGTGACAATCCAATTCTCCAAGACATGTAGAGACATATGCAACAACTAGAGAAACAATCCAACCTCATGCTGCAACAACATATCCAACCAACACAACATGTTAATCCTCAATCCAACATCACATGAGGAATCCATCTCTACTCAGCCACCAATAGGTCTAGTCATAGGTATGTTGACATCAATCCCAACTAACAAGACCATGTATCTAATCAATCGTCCCACATGCATATGACCAGAAACAAGATGAACTTGTTGACATCAATTGCAACACCACAATTCCAACAAACTCCCCCTTCGGCATTTATGTCAAACATCATTTAACAAGTGAGGTTGATCTCTAACCATCCAAATATTTTCCCCTTTGACATCAATGGCAAGGGACCATATCGAGTCCCCCTATCATACTCAACATCATACAGATGTAAGTTTGATGTCGACCAAAAAGCTTCGCTGCTAATCATGTCTCTAGCCAATTCCATCTCTGAAAACTAACATGCTCCCCGTAAGCATGTAATGTGGCTGCAATCATATAGTTTTCCCGCTGAAGAAACACATCTTCTCGCTACAATAAGCCTCTTTTCCAAGTGCAAGAGACTACTTATCATGAACAATGACTCCTACTTACTTTGAGCATTGATATACAATGAATAACAACGCTTCATGGAGAAAATACATAGTTGTGACAAGTAAATAGGACTGACATATGACTCCTCTACACCTACACTAACCATGATTTTATGGACCCAAGTTTACATCATGCACCCAACATAATGGGGCTACATCAAAGATATGCAAAATAGTACATGACTTGGACTCCCATTGACCCATACATAGCTAATGACATAACATGATAGACACCAAGGGTCTCTCCATGTGAAATGTGCCCAAAAGAAGAAACAATAATAGTACATGGATTTTACATATGCACATAAATGTGCTCTCATCAATACATGCCCAAAATATGGAATAACATGAGTACATGACAATAACATATGCTCCATATGGCAGCAACAATTCAATGCAATACATGGCATATCCATCATGTACAAGGTCTCCACGAGCTAGGACATAAGCTCTCCATATGTAGTTGTAATAATAGTAGCACTATCCAAACCATATGATATTGCATGGCCACTCAATATCTTGGCCTTCACAATCTCAACAAAAAATATCCTGTAACAAGATCATAAAAGCCACTAGAAACCACCATGCTTCACATGTGCATAAAAATCAACTAATATAGTCATCATAGAAATATATCATAGTAGCAGTAGAAAATATATCCTCATCACCACAAAGCATCCATGAGGCTCATTACCCATCAACGTAATACATCATCACTACAGATAATGATAGCACATCAACAAGTAGCAACAACAACAATTGTAGCACATGGACCAAAAACATGTAGTGCAACCAAGCAGCTATAAAAAAGCAATAATCCATGCATCAACAACAAAAATAACTTTTTTTGCAATATAACACCATCAAAAACATAGATTTATTTTCTCCTCAACCTCATGTCTTCAACACAGTCTCTCTCCCCATTAGAGCAAAACCCAAGCAACAACATCCAACATACCAAAACATAATCAACAACAACATTCTCTCCACATATAAACAATAATGAAAATCAACATGACTCAAACATATGAATATCCAATACATCATAAACAACATCATATTCTCTCTCCATCCAAACAACAACATAACAACTAAACCATCCAGCAACAACATGATACATCTAAAATAAAAATCATGAGCCATAAAGTGCATACTCTAGATGCACCAACCCTAACATGTCTTCTAATCTTCCACTATAGCTACACATGCATGGCAACACATGACAAAAGATATGATCTAGTAGTATGATCATCATCAATATACCAACTTGGTCATGCAAAACATATGATTTTGCAGCTATAGAAACTCCTTTCCTACAACACACTCATGTCAAGTAAGCACAAAAAAACTCCTCCAAAATGAGCATGATGCCAACAATATGCACCTCTATTAGGAAGTAACAATGCTCCCCCTAAATGTGTGATTCTCCATCACACCCTGACCACGTGCATGCAATAACTAAATGGCTGCCATATCAACATTAGCATCAACAAGAAATAAAATCTATAGATGCTCCAAAACTATCAACAGATGTACAAGGCTACTCCAACTAAACATAAACTAGAATAGAAATAAAGCAAAAAACTAGAAAGAACACTTCAAACCTCAAGAACTCCCCTTGAACACAAGCATCTCCAACAATATGCAGATTTGTCTGGTTAGGTCCCTATAATACTAGTGTAGCCCCCTTATTGTTATTGTTAGTGAAGCTCCCTTATTGTTATTGTTGTGCCCATGTAGTCCCTCATATTGTTATTGTTGTGCCCCATAGAAGGCCACTTTTATTATTGTTGTGCCCTTACATTATTATTGTTATGTAGGCTTTGATTATATTGTGACCCCTTATACTCCTATATATACAAAGGAGGTATTTTCATTTGTATCATCTGAGAATTGTTCATTTATGTAATGTAAAGGAGGTTTCCCCCTCAAAGAGAATAATTTTTAAGTCATCGATCTATATTTTCTTCTATTTTGTGCGCTGGTTTCATAAAATTTGGTATCAAAGCTTTGGATTTTAGGGTCTCTGCTTCAAACATGCCATTTGGGTATTTTTGCTATAACATTTTTTCTACAAAGCTTCAAAAGCTGAAATTTTTCCCAAGTGGAGCCACAATCACGGTTAATGTCGTGTAAACATTTTATAGATTGGTTCATTACATTTTTGGATATATGATCTAAGGAAGTTAGGGTTTTTCAAGATCCTCAATTCAATCTAAAACAGGTTAACTAGGGAAAATTGTCATAACTTTCTCTCCAAGAATAATATTTGAATTTCATCAATATCGATTAAAAATTCATAGGTTCTAGTTTCATGTGTATCATTTTCAGGACTGAAGGTTGAAATAGTGATACGTGGCACTTCGTACAAGCTCATTCTACTGAACTAGTCTATAATCAGGTCATCATGGGATATTAGTCATAACTCTTTCTTGGAGAATCCAATATCAGTATGACTTATGGGGTTGGAAATAAGACTCATATGGGTACCACAGGACAAAATTTCAAACCTTGGTGATCCGAATTTACAAAGCTACAATAGATTCAATATCGAGCTCCTACAAAGAAAGAAAAAAGTGTGTATTTTGTTTTTAAATCGACATAAGTTTTGTTTGAAAAATTAGTTTGAAGTGATTCAAGGGGCATAGTGAAGCATAAATATCATCATTTTATTCCAAAATGACTTGAAGAATGAGAATGGAAATATCTAGTAAGAAACTAGAAAGCTCGACTATGACGCATGAAGAAGAGGAAGAAATGCAACATGATATATTGAAATTAAGAGACCAAGTGCAAAAAATTTCGCTCTCGCAAAGAGTAGCCAAAAATGAAATGGAAGCTAAGATGGACGGTTTGAAGAATGGATTAAAGGCAAACATGGAAGGTTTGAAGGATGGGATGGAAGGTGTTATCACCTGGTTAGACCTCAGGCTGAAAGAAGGCTATTCCCAGGGTAACCACAAACCAAGCTTAACCTGGTAGTTAGCCCTACCACGCCGGGAGAGGGCTCTTTCCTTATGGATCTTAGTTAAGAGGACTGGATCAGAGACAAGATTTTATGCTAGGTATAGTAGCTCTATGGTTTTGATTGAAATTGTTGGTGTTTTTGCCAGATCAGGAGGAGCTGGGCAATTTGGGTCTGGGAAACTAAATCAAAATTGTAGGGGATTCTATGGGGCAAGGTAGGTATGATCTTCAACACCTTAAAGCTTGATGGGGTGAAAGGATTGATTGGTGAAGAGCTAAGAAGGGCCTGAGAAAGTCAAGAATCCTTCCTAAACATAAGAGAAAACATGAAATACTGGTGTTTTCCCAAGGCAAACAATTAAAACCTAATATATTCCACCTATCTGACTTGAAAATAGCCAATCAGACATAATTATATGAAAGTGGCATACATAAATAACATGAGAACATATTAATAGAAGAAGAAACACATGCTAAAGGCCATACCATAGGTATCCCATAAAAATAGCTGGAACTTTATTAGTTTCTTGCCACAACTGCTACAAAATGATAAGTGTTCAATACATGAGCATCCAGTTGAATCCAACCTCCCCAAGTGACCAAGAAGACACATAATACAGACATCTAAACTACTCATCCTAACCTTCAGGGGTTGAATCCATGAGAATAGGGGGTGTTTCAACCATTTCCAACAAAGAACTGGAATATAGGCAATGAAACAACTTGCCTCTATAAAAGGGAAAACTGATTCATTTACCTTAAAACCACCTCCAACTAATGAATCTGCCCTAGAACACTATTTTACCATTACATTTACATGCCATGTCATCAATTACATCAGTGAAATCATCCATGAAGAGGGAGAAATCAAATTCACAGTCAAAACAGGTGAATTTTAGTTCCCCGAGCAAAATGGCCCTAAGCGCAGTTTCACTGGCCAGAAGCGTAGCGCCACTTTCAAGTCACTTTTGGAGGCCTTTCGAGCATCCAAATTGAGACCATGATAGCTCATTGGAAAGGTCCTCAAGTCTCATTTATGGAACACCTAGAATTTTTGAATTTGGAGCTCATTTCCCCCTCAAAACATGAATCTCCCAAGACTGCTTTTGTGTGTCCAAAAGAGGGAGAAAGGTCATTTTTGGTTATTTTTGGACCTTTTGGTGAACCAGATCTACTCCAAAAATTTTGAAAATTTATAGGGTAAATGTCCTCATCATTCTGAATCCAAAAATTTCAACCTTTTCTCCAATGGATGCCTCAGGAAAAAGCGCAACACCGGTGGTGCTGCGCTTCTAGGCAAATTTTCTGTGTTAAGAATTTCAAAATTTCAAAAATGAAAAAACTCATCAAAATTTTCCCAAATTTGGCATGGAGCACCACCGTCAAGTGATTTGGTTGGAAAAGGAGGCTTCAGCCAACATCTTCAATCTATCTTGCTCTTTCTTGCCCTCTAAGGCTCCCCTTAACTTAGCTTTTAGCTTCCTGATCCCCATGTTACAAATTTTGTTACGAGCCATGTAATGGTATGCCATGTGTCAGAGCATTTTCTTATCCCTGTTGGCCTTGTCAATGAGCCCTCCAAGATGTAGGTTGACTCTTTCAAGACAAGTTTCCCTATCTTGTTCAATTTCTTACTCAATGGGAGTTAAAGTGACATTAGCCTCTTTGTCACTTTGCCTCTTTATCTTTAGTAGCTCAAGTTCCATGAGGACCTATTTATGACATAGTTGTTTGTTTTCTTGCTCCAGGTAAGTGATGACAAACCTAGCTCTCTCTAAGTTTGTCCATCAAAGCTTGTATTTGGGCTTCTTTCTCCTAAATATTGACATCTTTGACATTTTCCCTCTATTAAGCCTCTAGATCAATGATCTCAGTGTCATGTTGCTTGGGCTCATCATCATGCTCCTCCAACTGAAATTCCCTTTCTTGGTCATCATCCAAGTCATCTTCTTGTACCTTTTCCTTGCCTTTCCTCAGCTACTTAACCTGTAACTGTTTTGTCGATGTAGAAGGCAAAGCCCCTTCCACACCTTGTGGAGAAAACATTTGTCTGTGGACTGATGAAGAAGGAAAGTTACCTTCCACTTCCCGTGGAGCAAACACTTGCCTAGCATCTGCAAACAAATTCCTTTACTCTCTCTGATATGTCAAGAACATCGGTATCTCAGCAGTTCTAGTCTCTTTGGCCTTCTCATCTGTCTTCACTTGAGCACTGTTGGAAGGTCTTCCTTGTCCATGTTTGCTAATTTTTGAAGTTATTCACCCCTAGAGAAGGTATGGAAGGAGTGAGTATGGATGATTTAGGAGTGAGGGGATGGGAGATGACCTTATGGGCTGGAAAATGAACGAGGGAGTAGGAATGATAAAAATGAAAGGGGGGACTTGTTTTGTTTGAGAAATTGCCCTTTGGGAAGAGGGATAAAGGGATAGGAATGATATGGAATAAGGATAAAGGGATAAAGGGATAGGGAAATAGGGATAGGGAAATAAGGATAGGGAAAGAGTTTAGAGTTTTAGTGATAGGTGATAGGACGAACAATGAGGGTTTAGGGTTTTAGGCATACTAGGGGAAAATTTAGGGTTTCATATTTACCATGGGAAATGATGCTTAAAAGTTTGATTTGCAAACCAAAACTGAAGTGAGGGAGGTCAAATTACTTGCAATGAATTTAGGAGAGAGAAATTTTTAAGTTTCTTGAAGTTTTGAGGGCTCTTAAGCTCTCCCGCCAAAAGTGCATTGCCGCTGTCAAAAGCGCAATGCCACCATGCCAAAAGTGCAGCTCCATATTCAAGACAAATTTTGACTACCTTCCCTGTGTCCAAATTAGGCATGGGATAGATCGTTGGAAATCTTGTCAAGTGTATTTTCCAAAACATCTTGAATTGTTCAATTTGGAGTTCATTTTCCCTGTCAAAAGCTCAATCTCCCAAGACTGGTCAAAATGTGCAGAATGAGGCTGCCAAAATGCATAGTGTTGTTGCAATCGACTTTTGAAGGTCTTCCTCAACTCCAAATTGAGCTCGTGATAGCTCATGGGAAACATCTTTGTGTATACTTATCATTTGACTCATTAAGAAAGTCATTTGGTCATTCCATCTAGGAGAAAAATTGACTTTACCAAGGCCACTCCATAGGTGCCTTAACCCTCTTGAGGCAGATGATGTTTTCGAAATTTCTCCCAAACCATGAAACCTGTGTAAAAACTGAAAGAGATTTTTCTTCTTTGGTAAATGATGGGAAAAAAACTTTCTCACTTTTGTCAAATTCATCTTTTCTTTCTTAGAAACAAAGTTTGAAGAAAAATCGTCCCTTATGTGTGGTGAATGGCTTGGTCCTTGGAATGACTTCTCGACAAATGATGGAGACTTGATGTTTGATGATATGAAATGGCCTCATAACTTCTGATATCCCTTATGCCTCCTCTGCTTAGATATCTCTGATCCCATAGCTAACCCTAGCTCAGTGGGAGAGGAATTTAGGGTTTTAGTGTTTGTTTCTCTTTTGCTTTTGCAGGTGAATTGGTGCTCATGCTGACTTGATTTTTGCAGTGGCAGGTACTTGGAAACATCATCAAATTCTTAAGAGAAGATGGGAACCAATATTACATATGGAAACATAAAATTACATAAGACATGAAGATAAAAACAAAATACTTTGTTTTCACCTCAAAACAAGTTTTGAGGTGAGAACTACATTAGGCTTTCAATATGATAAATTATGGCTTTACTAGTCATTATTGGCCTCCTCATGTCCTTGCTGATCATTATTGGCATGTAATTATTGGATTTGACCATGGTGGGACCCTAAAACCTAATGAGACCAAACCCTAAGACCTAATGAAATGAATTGCAAAGTGAACATGAGCCATGACTAAAATATATGAAAGAGGATCAGCAAGTACAGTTTTGAGGGAAAATTTTGAAGAAAACCCTACCATCAGTGAATCCATGACCTAATGGAATGCAAACTCATCAGTATGGGACTCCTACTATGAAATGCAAAAGAGCAGATTTTGATCACTGATGGCAATGTGAAACACTGACACTAACAATGGCTCCAATGGGGATGGTAGCTCCTTGGAGGTGCCAAGAACATCGTAGACCTAGTAGCCTTATCCATTGGGCATGGAGTCAAAAACTCAAACTGAAATGCATGACTGAAAACTGACGACTTGACGACACAAACTAACTTTTACTCAACTAAAAATTGACTCAATATTAAAATGTAACTGAAAAATTGGAAAAGATACTCAAAATGGAGCTTATTCAATAAAACCTACTCTAATTGTTCCATTCATCACTTGATCAAGTGAAATGAAACAACCAATGCAACCAAGTAAGCATGCTGGCTGCTATTTTAATTCTCCGTAAGTGCTTTCTTATGAACAACAAGAGAGAACTACTGAAGGGAAACTCCCATGAAAACTTGTAAATAGATCTGTTGAATAATATGGATTCTCTATCCGACTCCAAAAATACTGCATAAGGATCTTGAAATTCATGTGCACTAGCTCATCCAATGGATTACTTTTCTTCTCCTCACACCATGAATGCAAACTTTCATCTAAACTTTGTGATGAGACTCCTGCTGATAATGACAAAGAAACCTACTATTAGATCAATTTTGTATCAATACTTTCTTCAAGCTCACAATTAGCTAATGAAGAAGGACTTTGACTGCAGACATCATCCAACACATCAGCTATTGGATCGTGAAAAACTTGAAAAGCCTGTTGCAACCCATTTTCTATTGGTTCCAATGAGATTGCATGATTTTCTACAGGCTACTCATTTGAAGATATACTATGCAAAATTCCCTTCAAAAACTGAAATGATTCAAAACATAATGGTATGAAATGATCTTGCATCATTTGATCATATGTTCCAGCTTCCAAGTCTTCATCTGCAACTTGACATTCAATGTCATTCAAAGGCTACACATCTAGATATGAGAAGTCTTGAACAAGGATTTCATTGCCCTCAAGATGGTCCAGATAGAAAATTATCGACGGTTGATTTCTGATTGCATGAAAGTTGTCTCTGATGATCTAAAATGAAGTAAAACAAAAAGGCAAAGACCCTTCACTTACTTCAAAATTTGTTGCACTTTCCACCTCACTTCCATAGTTGATATGCATCGGCTAATCACTGTATTCGAGCTGCTGAAAGTGAACTTCCTCCTTCCACAAACCGACTGTTGGTTTGTCTACAAGATTAGCTTCTGTTTGGAGAACATATTCATCATCATACTGATCAAACTTAGGGAAATCATCAGTATAAAACACATCATCAAGCATACATGTCATATCAACAAATCTCTCTTCTCCAAGATGATATATAAAACAATCATTATCAGATCTATGACAACTAGGATAAGAAAGAAAATGTTTTGGATAAGCCACTTGTTCTTCTTCAATTAGCGAGCCATGGTCTTGAACATCATACTCATTCCTTGTGGTGATCTTTTGCATCATCTCTTCCACTGCACTTACCAAAATGTCGAGCTTTACGTCTAAAAATGTCAATTCCTTTGGATCTATTTTCTTCATCTCTTCTTCCTTCAACTTTTCCCTTCGGATCAACAAATTAGCCTCTACATCTACTGCACTATTTTGCATCTCTTCAAGTGTTGCAAGGTTCCTTTCCCTCAACTGAAACTCCATTTCTGGATCAAATGCATCCGGGTAGTGCAAGAGAGTGAATCCAGGAGGAGGCCTTATATTAACAGGCATCGAACAATAAACTTGGTTAAATTTGGCAGAAAATTGTTGTACTGTCTCCCTTGGCTGTCTTTTCAGCTAGTTATACTCTCCTAGAATCAAGAAAGGGTTCTGTCTAACCACCCACTTGTCGAGGAAAACTTTGACAAACTGCTGGAAATCTGAGATGCTTGCATCAGGCAGGGTTTTGAACCAACTCTTAACTTTGCCTTGCAAAGAAAGAGAAAAAAAGCCTAACACGGACATCCTTTTCATCAACTTCAAAAAGGTCAAGAAAAGACTCAAAATTCAATACATGTCTCTCAACAGTGATGTTGTCACATTCACCATCAAATCTTGGTAGATATAGGTAATGATTTTTAGGGAAAGCATGGGATATAGGAGGTAAAATCAAAGGCTTGTATCTATCTAGAATTTTACAAGGTATAGGGGCATATACAAAAGTTGTAGAATTAGTATTGGTCTCTTGAGGCTCATCAGTTTGAAGACGATCATCATAAGATTCAGAAGAAGGGTCTTGATCAAGATCAAAGGCATGTGAACATTTTGTATTCACGATCTTCAAAGGGAAAGAATCAAATGTGGGTCTAGGATATCTTCTCAAATACAGTATACTTCGTAAAGCCTTCTTGACATTCTCAAGAAAAGAGAAGAAATAATTCATAACAAAGAACATAATGTCTTGGATGAAATTCCAACCTAAATACATGATCTTTCCATATTGTCCTTTCATGTTTCTGCTGGTCGGGTTCATCCTCCAGTGGAGTCTTTGGATCTGATCTCGAAACTGATTTAGAGTCGCCAAGTGAATGATTTTAGCCTTCTTGTGTCTAATCGTTGTCCACCATCAACAATCAGATATAAACTTGATACATTTTGTTGAGGAACATAAAACTACGTCCCCAGTATGGTCGCCACTATGTTATCACCCAGTTTGACCTCAGGCTGAAGGAAGGTTATTCCCAGGGTAACCAGAAACCAAGCTTAACCTGGTAGCTAGCCCTACCAGGTCGGGAGAGGGCTCTCTCCTTATGGATCTCAGTCAAGAGGACTATATCAGAGACAATATTTTATGCTAGGTATAGTATCTCTAGGGTTTTGATTGAAATTGTTGGTGTTTTTGCCAGATCAAGAGGAGCTCGGCAATTTGGGTCTGGGAAACTAAATCGAAATTGCAGGGGATTCTATGAGGCAAGGTAGGTATGATCTTCAACACCTTAAATCTTGATGGGGTGAAAGGCTTGACTTGTGAGGAGCTAAGAAGGGCCTGAGCAAGTCAAGAATTCTTCCTAAACAGAAGAGAAAACATGAAATACTGGTGTTTTCCCAAGCAGAGCATTAAAACCTAATGTACTCCACCTATTTGACTTGAAAATAGCCAATCGGATGTAATTATATGAAAGAGGCATACATAAATAACATGAGAACACATTAACAGAAGAAGAAACACATGCTAAATGCCATACCATAGGTATCCCATAAAAATAGCTACAACTTTATTAGTTACCTACCACAATTGCTGCAAAATGATAAGTGTTCAGTACATGAGCATACTGCTGAATCCAACCTCCCCAAATGACCAAGAAAACACATAATATATACATATAAACTACTCATCCTAACCTTTAGGGGTTGAATCCATGAGAAGAGGGGGTGTTTCAACCATTTCCAAACAAAGAACTGCAATATAGGCAGTCAAACAACTTGCCTCTAAAAAAGGGGAAACTGATTCATTTACCTCAAAACCACCTCTAACTAATGAATCTACCCTATACACTATTTTACCATTAAATTTACATGCCATGTCATCAATTACATTAGTGAAATCATCCATGAAGAGAGAGAAATCAAATTCACAGTCAAAACAAGCGAATTTTAGTTCCCTGAGCAAAATGGCCCTAAGTGCAGTGCCACTGACCAGAAGCATAGCGTCACTTTCAGTTCAATTTTGGAGGCCTTCCCGGCATCCAAATTGAGCCCCTGATAGCTCATTGGAAATATCTTCAAGTCTAGTGTTTAGAACACCTAGAATGTTTGAATTTTGAGGTCATGTGCCCTCTCAAAACTTGAATCTCCCAAGATTGCTTCTGTGTGTCCAAAAAGAGGCAGAAAGGTTATTTTTTGGTAGTTTTTTGACCTTTTGGTGAACCAGATCTACTCCAAAACTTCTGAAAATTGCTAGGGTGCATGTCCTCATCATTTTGAATCCAAAAATGTCAACCTTTTCTCCAATGGATGCCTCAAGAAAAAGTGCAGCATCGGTGGCGCTGCGCTTTTGGGAAAATCCTCTGTGTTAAGAATTTCAAATTTTCAAAAATGCAAAAACTCTTCAAAATTTGCCCAAATTTGGCATGGAGCACCACCATCAAGTTCTTTGGTTGACCAAGAAGGTTTCAATGAACATATTCAACCTATATTTCTCTTTCTTGCCCTTTAAGGCTCCCCTCAACCTAGCTTTTAGCTCCCTAATCCTCATGTTACAAATTTTGTTACGAGACATGTAATGGTATGCCATGTGTCGGAGAATTTTCTTATCCCTGTTGGCCTTGTCAATGAGCCCTTCAAGATGTAGGTTGACTCTTTCAAGCCAAGTTTCCCTATCTTGTTCAATTTCTTGCTCAATGGGAGTCAAAGTGACATTAGCCTCTTTGACACTTTGCCTCTTTATCTTCAGTAGCTCAAGTTCCATGAGGACCTATTTATGACTTAGTTGTTTGTTTTCTTGCTCCAGGTAAGTGATGACAAACTTAGCTCTCTCTAAGTTGTCCGTCAAATCTTGTATTTGGGATTCTTTCTCCTGAATAATGACATCTTTGACATTTTCCCTCTCTTGAGCCTCTAGATCAATGATCTCAGTGTCATGCTGCTTGGGCTCATCATCATGCTCCTCCAACTGAGATTCCCTTTCTTGGTCATCATCCAAGTCATATTCTTGTACCTTTTCCTTGCCTTTGCTCAGTTGGTCAACCTGTACCTGTTTTGTCGATGTAGAAGGCAAAGCCCCTTCCACACCTTGTGGAGATAACATTTGCCTATGGACTGATGAAGAAGGCAAGGTCCCTTCCACTTCCCGTGGAGCAAACACTTGCCTAGCAGCTGCAAACAACTTCCTCGACTCTCTCTGATATGTCAAGAACACCAGTATCTCAACAGTTCTAGTCTCTTTGGCCTTCTCATCTTTCTTCACCTAAGCACTGCTAGAAGGTCTTCCTTGTCCATGTTTGTTAAGTTTTGAAGTTATCTACACCTAGAGGAGGTATGTAAGGAGTGAGTATGGGTGATTTAGGACTGAGGGGATGGGATATGACCTTATGGGCTGGAAAATGAATGAGGGAGTAGGAATAATAAAAATGAAAGGGAGGACTTGTTTTGTTTGAGAAATTGCCCTTTAGGAAGAGGGATAAAGGGATAGGAATGATATGGAATAAGGATAAAGGGATAAAGGGATAGGGAAATAGGGATATGGAGAGAGTTTAGAGTTGTAGTGATAGGTCATAGGAGGAACAATGAGGGTTTAGGGTTTTAGGCATACTAGGGGCAAATTTAGGGTTTCATATTTACCATGGGACATGATGCTTAAAAGTTTGATTTGCAAACCAAAACTGAAGTGAGGGAGGTCAAATTACTTGCAATGAATGTAAGAGAGAGAACTTTTGAATTTTCTTGAAGTTTTGAGGGTTTTTAAGCTCTCCTGCCAAAAGCGCAGTGCCATCTTCAAGACAACTTTTGACTACCTACCTGGTGTCCAAATTAGGCTTGGGATAGATCTTTTGAAATCTTGTTGAGTCTACTTTCCATAACATCTTGCATTTTTCAATTTGGAGTTCATTTTCCCTGTCAAATGCTCAATCTCTCAAGAATGGTCAAAATGTACAGAATGAGGCTACCAAAATGCATACTGTTGTTGCAGTCAACTTTTGAAGGTCTTCCTCAACTCCAAATTGAGCTCATGATAGCTCATTGGATATATATTTGTGCCTACTTATCATTTGATTCATCAAGCAAGTCATTTGGTCATTCCATCTAGGATAAAAATTGATTTTACCAAGGTCACTGCAAAGGTGGAATTGGTGTTGTTTTAATGCAAGAAGGAAGACCCATTGGTTTTGAAAGTCATCAAATCAAAGGAAATTATTGACATAAACCTATTTATGAGAAGGAAATGTTGGCAATACTACATGCATTATAGAAATGGCGACCTTACCTTATGGGAAGACACTTCAAGTTAATAACAAATCATGATAGTCTTAAATACTTTTTGGAACAAATAGTATCTTCAAAAGAGAAGAAAAAAGGGGTCACAAAGATGTTAGGTTATGACTTTGAAATCATCTACAGAAAAGGGAAGAAAATGTTGTTGCAGGTGCACTGTCAAGAAAGGATGTGAATGTGGAAGTGTTTATTCGTGCCATTTCTATTATCCAACCTGAGTGGATAACATAAGAAAATAATGAATGGAAGAATGATGAAAAGGTGTGGACACACATTCAAAAGTTGCAACAGGATCCTAGTACATCTGATATATTTAGTTGGAAAAATGATACATTATGGTACAAAGATCATTTAAATCTTTGTAAGAATTCCCAACTCAAACAAAAGATTCTTTTGAAATTGCACACCTCTCCCTTATGAGGAAACTCGAGATTTTTAAAATCTTACCATAGGGTAAAGAAGGAATTTTTTTGGGATGAAATTAAAACTAATATTCAAAATTTTTTGGCATAATATTTGGTTTGTCAACAAAATAAAGTTGAGACAATTAAGACCTCGGGTCTATTACAAACTTTAACAATTCCAAGTCAACGTTGGGAGGAGGTATCAATGGATTTTATCATAGCTTTAACCAAGTCAAAAGGAAAGAGGGTCATCATGGTGGTAGTTGATAGACTTACCAGGTATGCACACTTTTGTGCATGATCTCATCCTTTTAAAGCTAGTACAGTTGCTATTGCATTTATGGAAACAATTCAAAAGCTTCATGGAAACCCAAAGATTATTGTAAGTGACAGTGATCCCATTTTCACTGGAAATTTTTGGACATAATTATTTTCTTCTCTTGGTACTCAATTAGCTCATAGATCAACTTATTATCCTCAATCTGTTGGGAAAGCTGAGATAGTGAACAAATTTTTGGAAGGATATCTATAAACAAACACAATGGGTCAAATGGTTACCTCTAGTTGAATGGTGGCATAACACTACCTTCCATACTACAGCAAATATGACCCCATTTATGGCACTTTCTAGATATCATCCACCATCCATCACATCGTCTTTAAGAAAAAATTCTAAGGTTCATGTAGTGGAAGATCACATCAAGTATAAACAACAAGTTTTGCAACTCTTAAAGGATAACGTCACTCTGGTGCAGAATCGAATGAAACAACATTTATATCAACATCGTAGTGAAAGAATTTTTGAGGTAGGCAACTACGTATTTTTACGGCTATAACCATGGAAACAAATGTCCCTCAAGCAAGCTAAGAAGGATAATAAATCATCACCCAAGTACTATGGTCCTTACAAGGTGTTGAAAAATATTGGTACTATGGTGTACAAATTGGAGTTGCCTACATCTTCCCGAATACACCCAATTTTCCATGTTTCATGCTTAAAGAAGGTTATCAGTGACAAGATTCCATCTCAAACAGTGTTTCCAAAACTTGACGACGAAGGAAAAATCATATTTGAACCTGCAGCAACCATGGAAACAAGAACCTGACAACTACAAAATCGATCAATTTTAGAGTAGCTCATTAAGTGGAAGAACTTTCCCACTAAAGATTTTACATGGGAGGATGAGAATTTTATATAGAAGCATCCATAACTACTCAAGCATTGATGACAACACTTTTTTGAAGGAAAGGGGCATGTTAGGCCTCTATAATACTAGTGTAGCCCCCTTATTGTTATTGTTAGTGTATCCCACTTATTATTAATGTTGTGCCCATGTAGTCGCCCATATTCTTATTATTGTGCCCCATAGAAGCCCACTATATTATCGTTGTGCCCATACATTATTATTGTTATGTAGGCTCTTATTATATTGTGACCCCTTAGACTCCTATATATACAAAGGAGGTATTGTCATTTGTATCATCCAAGGATTTTTCATTTATCTAATATAAAGGAGGTTTCCCCCCCAAATAGGATAATTTTTAAGTTGTTGATCTATCTTTTCTTATATTTTGAGTGTCTCTTCATACACTTTCCCATATGGCTTCACAATGAAAAATTTGCATGCAACCATATGCTCCCCCTGAGACCATGCAAGGCTCAATTTTTGGTTGGAGACCCTTGCTTCTCTTTTTTCCTCCACACTTTCATCTGTTGATCCTTATTCTTCTTATCTGGTTGGCCTTACATATTCTCCTCTCTTTGGTTAGATCTCCTGAAACACATGGGAAACTTGTAATCCTTGGACTTATGGCCAATATTATCACATACAAAACATATAATGTGACTAAGGAATAGAGGAATAAGCTGATATCCTCTATTGATCTGATTTTTAGTCCTTGCATGTGCCCTACAATCAATAGCCCTATGGCCAAAATCATTGCTTGAGAAATAATAACCATAAAAAGGACCATTATACCTGATGTATGAAGATATTATTTGCATGCATTCTTGATGTGGCTTCTCCTTTGGATTTTCCTTTTGTTGATAGGATTTGATCTCTCTATTACTGTAACTTTCTACTATGTGTCCACAAAATCCACACTTATAACACTTTCCAATTTTATTCTTCTTCTTGATTCTTCTTCGCTTGTTATGATACTCCTTGCATGGATCATGGATCTCATTACTTTTGATGCAAATAGGTGCTCCAATAGTTTTTTATTTGCTTGTAGATGCTTGAGCACTATTTTTGAACCTCTCAAATTCTTCTCTTGTAGAAATTTCTTTACCCTTCAATTTCTGACATTTATTCTCCAACTCCTTGTTTTTAGACATGAGCCTTTGAATCTATGGTTCTAGTGCCATCATCTTGGATTTCTCATAAGTTTTGCAACTGATGCTCAAGCTATCACTAAAATCACTAGTGCCTTCATCTTCTTGTGAGGAGGATTGACTAGTTACTGCAATAAAAGTAGAATCCTTTGCATTTTTTTCCATTTATGAAAAATGCAATTTTCCTCCAAGATACAAATTCTGCAACTTATCCAACATTTCTTTGGTAGTCTCACAATGCTTTACATGCACGCTATAAAATTTTGAAATACGATTCAAGATAATATTTTTAGCTAAATCATTTGATTTATATTTAACTCCATATTCAACTGATGGGAAAATATATTCATCAATGGATAAAATATAGAATCCAAATTCACTCTCCAAGTTGCAAATTTACCTTCATGAAGTACTAAAATACATTGCTAACCCATTTTAGAAAATTTGCAAATTTTTTTCCAAAATCTCCAAGATCCACTCTCGAGTGATCAAGTTGCACCTGAGATCCCTACTCTAATAGGAAATGTTGGAAACTAGATCATTATTGAGGGCGGGGGGTGTTGAATCAGTAGTGATGGAACTTATAATTTTTTTCTCCAATTATTAATATTTTTGCCATGCACAAACATAAACTCAAAACCATACATCAGAGCATCAAAAATACACATGCAACCATAAAATCAATCAACACAATGGACACAAGTATGTCTGGTGGAAGACTTTTCCACAAGCAAAAAACCATCCTGCTGCTATTGTGCTTCTCAAATTCTATTATTAATTTGTTGAAATTTTTTTACATGGATCAACTTGCTCCCATGAGCCGAAATACTCAAATTATTTCACAACTAACACCTATTGGATAGGAAACAATTTCTCTCTCAGATCTACGGAATACCATCCACTGAAGGCTCCCATGATCAATGATCCTCGCCCAACTCCCATTGGACTATCCAACTCTTATTGGATGGAGAAATCTCTTCATTTTACTGACTCTGCAAATCATTGTATACTATGAAGACTTTGTGCCTTCACTTCCTTCATGTGAGCCTCATTTCATATATTTTCAGACTAGACCCCCAATTCACTCAACATTGAACATCATAAGAACACCATCATTCTAAATCAAAATATCCAACAAAATATGAAGAATAAAGTAGGAGAAAACAATCTCCAAACACTCCACTAGTTTCCACACAATATCTCCAATCAAAACTCCATATATTCACTCACTACACTAATATGATGATTGAAACATATTTCAGCTCACTACTACTACTACTGCAAACTACTTCAGAAATTCTGCATAAAACAACTCACACAGTTTCCAGATTCTTCTCGAAACTTACTTTTACTCCACGCAACAAAACAATCAACCATTCTAGCAAAGAAGTTTCTCTAATATATTTTTTGGCGGTTTTTAATGTAAAATAATTTTATCCTATAAGATTTGGGCAAATTTATTTTAGGAAAAATGGAAATTAGTGAATATTGTTTTTGGAAAAAGCATGGAAAATTAGCCCATCTACAAATATTACCCCTTAAAATTTTCCTTAATGAACTCAAGTGATCAACTCAAAAATTACACAAAACTATTGAGCTTAAAAATCTTGTTCATATGCTTGATTTGATATAGGTTCAACTCATTGAATCTATCAACCACTAACTCCACTTGCTGTTTTGATATTTTCAACTTTAATTAGCTTCTGCAGGTCCCACATAATTTTCTGACCATAAATCGAAAAGTTTCGATCAACAACATCGTTGTAACCCAAAAATTAGCTTATTAGCATGAGGATGTAGAGAAATTCTTGTGAACAGCCTCGGCCTCTCCCACATCACTATCTCCATGTGTCTTAAAGTCAAAATCACTCTCATGAGCGTGCCTCCATGTGACTGGATATTTTCAACTGCTTTGATGAGGCTAAAGATGAACAAGACCAATGGATTTTCAGTCTAGAACCTCTGCCAACTGATAGAACACCTTCTTCAACTCCTCATGACACCTCCAAAAATCTGTGTCAAGTCTACAACCGATGAAATGCGCTAAGAACAATTCAATGAAATGCAAGACCTATTATGCAAACCTTAGTACGAAGACCAACACCTCCAATTTATCAAGATACAACCACATCCTCTCTAAACAACTCAAATACCTGTATCAACATCTCCAACCCATGTAGAAACATCTTCAAGCTCACGTAGTAGGATAACCAATTCATACAACTTCCTCCAACACAAGCAACCAAATATCACACATGTAGCAACAATCCAATGTCTCAAATACATGTAGAGACATATGCAACAACTAGAGTAGAAGTCCAACCTCCTGCAGCAACATCATTTCCAAGAAACACGACATGTCAATCCTCCACTAGGTCTAGTCATAGGTATGTTGATATCAATGCCGATTAACAAGACCATCAATCCAATAAATAATTACAAAAGACTCATCACATGTCATGCATATGAACAACAACACCATGAACCAGTTGACATCAATGCCAACAGTACAACGCCAACACCCCAAAGTTTGGCAGAGCTTTGAGTTTACTTGGATGTTATTTTCCTTCATCCTTTACCTAGTCGCATGGATGGTGAGTCATGGGAGCGAATGAAACTTTATAGTCATTGATAGGCAGGCCTGTGGGAGTGATTGAGGAGCTCCAATCGAGTTTGTGTAGTTTTGTGCGTGCGACTGAGCTTTTTCACGAGATTCTCTCTGTATTCCTTGCGCAACTCAGCTAATTTTGGTATTATGGTGACATTATTGTTCTAAACTTTTTACCATATGGTCGGAAACGTTCGTGGGGCCTGTAGAAGCTAATAAAAGTTAAAAATATCAAAAGGAAAATGGATTTATTGGCTTGATCAAGTCAATGAGATGAATCTAGAACAAATCAAGCATATGAACAGAGTTTGTGGAACTCAATAGTTCTTGGTAATTAATGAGCTGAGCACCTAAGTTCATGTATTTATTGGAGGAAGCTCAATACTAGTATGGTTGAATTTCTTAGTGTGTTGAGAGAGTGTGAGCTTGCGGTATTGTGTGCAAGTTGTGTGATCCAAAATTTCTAAAGCAGTTTGTAGGTGTTGTAGCAGATAGTAGAGTATGTTTCAACCAAACATTTTGTATAGTAAGTGATCAGGAGCTCTGGACCAAGTGTCATAAAATGGTCAAAAATGAAAGTGCTCACAATTGGTTTGAACCTAAACGACCAGATAGAGCTCGTCTTCCAAATTTCGGCACCATGAATGGTTCGAAAAATGATCTCCGTATGAGGAAGTTATGCCAAAAACAAAATCGCCCTATAACCCTTAATTTTTGAAAATTTTCAAAAAAAAATTAAAAAAAATATTCCAGGGAATATTTTGTTTTGGCAGGCCAATCAGCGGCTGCCGCGTGGCAGGCCCGGAGGCCGCCATATGGCCTGCATGACGTTAACAAGTATTTCGTGGGGCCTGTAGAAGCTAAGCAAAGTTAAAAAATATCAAAAGGAAAATGGATTTATTGGCTTGATCAAGTCAATGAGATAAATCTAGAACAAATCAAGCATATGAACAGAGTTTGTGGAGCTCAATAGTTCTTGGTAATTAATGAGCTGAGCACCTAAGTTCATGTATTTATTGGAGGAAGCTCAATACTAGTATGGTTGAATTTCTTAGTGTGTTGAGAGAGTGTGAGCTTGGGGTATTGTGTGCAAGTTGTGTGATGCAAAATTTCTAAAGCAGTTTGTAGGTGTTGTAGCAAATAGTAGAGTATGTTTCAACCAACATTTTGTATAGTGAGTGATCAAGAGCTCCAGACCAAGTGTCGTAAAATGGTCAAAAATAAAAGTGCTCAAAATTGGTTTGAACCTAAACGATCGGATAGAGCTTGTCTTCCTGATTTCGGTGCTGTGAACGGTTCGAAAAACGGTCTACGTATGAGGAAGTTATGCCAAAAACAAAATCGCCCTATAACCCTTAATTTTTGAAAATTTTCAAAAAAAAAATATTCCAAGGAATATTCTGTTTTGGCAGACCAATCAGCGGCTGCCACGTGGCAAGCCTGGAGGCCGCCATATGGCCTGCATGACATCAGTAAGTATTTTGGACGCATGTTTAAAATTTTTGGCAGTTGTAAGTATTGAACATACGACCTATAGTCTACAAGCGGCACGCCTTACCGTTGGACCACAACGGTAGAACTTGAATGCAATGTGGGCGGAATGATATTTAAGCTAGAACTGGAGTTGGGAGGGGCCCGAAGGGGCCAACCGCCTTTACATGGAACGTTGGCCCAAAAAACCGTGGGCTTAAGTCCTTAAACTGCGCGGCTTATTTTAACGGTCCTCGCTTATGGATGTTACATGGTCACATTGCCATATTACGCAGGTCTAACACGCAGTTTAACCGAAGTCCAGCGCTATATCCAATGCAAAATCGATGTTCCGAAAATTACGTTCACATGCATAGTTTATCATGTGGTTAAACTAACAGTCAGTTTGGCGGCTGGCTGGGTGGATGCGCCAAAATCGGTGGTCCCGCCCTATTTGGCAGGCCTATCTGGCCTTAACTAAATGTCTAACTAGTGTTTTTCAAGGGTAACTGGCAGTTGGGAGTAAATGGCCATTACTTTGGCTAGTAAGGTCTTTTTGAGACGATTTTTTTATTTATTTTGGGTCTTTTCGACCTTCTGAAGTCATTGGCACAAGTTTCACAGCCGTCTGAGGTCATTTTCAGGTGGTTTTGCTTCATGGAAGTTCCAGGAGCCACTAGGGCCATATCAGTTTGGGAGCTCCATTGGGATTTGTACAGCCATTGAGTGTGGAGAAAAGGTCATTCCTGAAGTATTTTAGTGTTATGAATACATTTCTACAACTCATTTTTCCTTTTGAGGCATTGTTCTCACTGTTTAGCTTTAGGGAAGCTTTCATGGCCACCAGGGCCATTTCAGTGATTGAGTTGTGCTGGGCTAGGTTCATCTGTTTGAGGTGAAACAAAAGCCTATTTATGCTGTAAGGAACCTTCTAAATCCAATGAAGGTGTTTTCAGAAGCATTTGGAGACTTCTAAATACTGAAATGCTGAAGTGAAGTTTCAGGCAGCCTAGAGCCATCCATGGGAGAAGGCCTGGATTGGGAATGCAATGCTCATTTTGAGCAAATGAACAGACATTTGTTTATGTTAGATATGTGCTGGAGATAGTAGCAGAGGTTCTAGAGACATTTGAAGTATTCTGAAGGAGTTTGTGCCATTAAGAAGCTCAGGGAAGCTTAGTGCACCTACTGAAGGAATCAAGTCTAAGGGAGCCTAGTTATGTGTGATGTTTATTTGCTGCCTTATATGTCTGATATATATATGCTTAATATCAGCTGAAACAAATCAAGTTAAAACACATAAACAAAAGAAAAGACATACACCTCTTTCAAGCTAAGATTCCACATAATGTCAAGTTCAAGCAAGGTCTTGTTTTTAATTGAATCTGAGTGTTTACTTTTTATTTATTTAGGCAGAGTCTGTAGAGGGTCAGGTAACTTTTAGATCTCATCCTCTCTTTAGAGGTGACATATCTAGTAAATGCCCCTACAGTCAATCTCTATATTAGAAATAAGAAGTGCACATATTTGCATATTTAAACTTGGAGTATTTGTGCACTCATTTACATAAATGAAAATGGATACCTTGCACCCTTAAACAAGTACATTCCATTTTCAAATCAGTGAGTGAGGAGATGAAATAGTGTTTGATTGAAATATTAATGAAATAGTGTTGTCGTATTTGGTGTGGATTGGGTTTTTGATTGTGTGCTTTGATGATACGTTACTGTAGTGCTCATGTTGAGTAGTTATCAGTTCCAGTAAGAAAATATATGAAACAAGAACCACATAGAGGAGTGTAGTTGGGTGTCTTCTATATAAATGAGTAGTTTTCTCAATCCAATGGTGGTTGGATAGTTCAGCAGAAACTGGGCAAGGCTCATTAGTCATGGTGGCTTCCAATAGTTTGGAATTTATAGAGTCGATTGATATTTCAAGAGTAATTGGGCGAGGATCGTTGATCATGGTGGCCTTAAACGGATGGTAGTCCATAGATCCGCATGATAAAGAGTCTACATTTGATAGTAGCTAGTTAAATCATTATGCAAAGAAACTACTTGACATAATAGAATAGCAGTGAGTGGTTTTTTTCCATGGAGAGGTTTTTCCAGCATAAATATTTGTGTCTATTATGCTGATTGCTTTCATGTTTTCATGTCTATATTTGATGCTCTGATCTATGGTTTTGTGTTTTAGTTTATGCATGTTTAAAAGAATAATTAATTGGAGAAAAAGTTTATAAGTGCATGCATTACTGATTCATCCCCCCCATAGTAGTGATCTAGTTTCCAACATAAAATTCATAACACATTTCCTGTTTCATTATTGAAAATGTATGTACATGACCGGTCTCATGTAATTGATTGACATGTTTTATAGGTGGAACCAAAGGAAGAGTTCCTAGAAGAACCATTGTGTATTCTAGACTAGAGGGTAGTTATGCCCCAAAATAGAGATGTAGTGAAGGTTCAATGGAAACATTTCACTCTAGAAGAAGTAGCTTACAAGTTGGAATATGCTTTTAAAGAAGCATATCCTTCTCTGTTTTAATAACAACTGAATTGTGTTTCCTAAAAAGATGTTGATTAGACACTGGGATGGTGTCAAATTTAAGTGGGGGAGGATGTGATATCCCTTGGATTAACATTTTGTTTGTATTAAATCTGCATAATTTTATTTTTTCTTAAGTATGTTACATTGAAAGACAAATGAATCTTTTAATTATGAGTAATTTATTACTAATAGTAGCTGGTTGTAAAGTTGTAATTATTATGTTTTATTTTGTGAATAAAGAAAAACCTAGAAAATTAGTTGTTTAGTATAAGTGACTGAAAGAGAAAAAGGTTACAATTAATTGTGAAAGTGTTATTACCCATCAAGGAGTCCTAGGAATCTAATAATTTGAATGATTATATTTATTAGAAAATTATGATATTGGTCAATTAATTGTTTCCTAGAAGACAAGAAGATCTCCTAAAGAGTGGGAAGTATGAGCTCATTAATGAGAAGATAACTACCTTCCACCTATTGATGAGGTGGAGGTAGTTATTAACCACTAAAATAGTGGTAGATGGGGTAATAGCTGTTGTTTTTGCTTGATTTTGTCTTATTATTACGAGAGAAGAATAGAGACTGGAGAGGAGAAAGTAGCAGAGAACAGAGAAAAGGAATTGTAGGTCTAGTTCCTTGAGGGCACATTGGCTGTGTTGCAATCATGGTTGGGAGGAGCCTAATACTTGACTTTTAATTTCCCAGGAAAATTGATCAAGTCAGTGTTTCTAACTCTAGTATTCTTTTGCTATTAAAGAGAGAAATTGTTTTTATTCTATGCATGTTCTTTAATTCCTTTCAGGTAAAACAAAGAGAAAAATAGGATTTTTAAATTGCTAAATTTGAGAATATGATATCTCTATGTTTTGTATTGCTGAATGCAATGAAATTTGATAACAAGAAGAGATATGAATGTTTTTGAGTTTGAGTGAAAGAATGTAATTAGTAGGCTAGTGTAGAGGTTGTAGGTCACTGATTTGATGCAATTGTTAAGATAATGGAAAAATATTAGTAAAGAGAAAATACTATAAGATATAAGTTTATTTACTACATAAATTGTAGAGATGTACAGTAATAGGAAATTAAAAACAAAATAGACGTAAATAGAGCCAAATATTCCATATATATGTAGCTACAAATAAAATGGAAGACATTTATTCTTGAATAAGAGAAGAAAAATAAATGATAATGAAAGAATTTTAAATTGTAAAGACTCACTAGCTATATATATTATTGTAACAATTAATCATAGTAAAAATGAAGAACATTTGAACGAACAATTACACCATCAGATAGGAAAAAATTGAAAAAATATTGGAAAGCCTTAGTTAAAAGTTACAACCATATTTATGAAGTAATCACTGTGATGACTATTTGGATTAATAAAATATATTACACATAAAAACATACACTGAGATTTCCTAAATAAATCATAGAACCATTATCTATAAGGAATATGAAAAGGGTTAATGAACCCTCAAAGGAAGATTTTATAGACATAAAAAAATTTGGAAATTTTGTCTAAACTTAAATAACAATTTAATATACGAATTAGGTTCAAAGCTTGTAATATAAAAACTAATTTAGTTCTAGGGCAATTGTATGTCTTGTAATCTACAAAGAATAGATTAAAGAATACAATGCTAGATATAAAAAGTCTAAATGATGTCTTCATACAAAACACTTCGCCCTTGTATAAGTAGAAACCAAAGGGTTTGAAGAATTCTTCAACCTAGTGAAAATAATAGTTCGTTCATTAATATTAAAGTTTATGGAATTCCACTGCCAACAACACTATATAGGACCAATTCATTCTGGAGTCAATCTAGTAATTAGTACCTTGCACAGATACAATAATTGTAGAAGTTAGTAAATAGTTTGTAAGTAATAGACTCAAAAGGGAGTAATCAGCTAAAAACCCCATATATGAGAAAGGGTTAATAACTTATTATGGCAATCATAACTCCTTGGTAACCCTATGCACAAAAGACAAAGGAATTAATTTTAATAAATATGCTAATCATAGAAATATATGTTTGTAAAAAAAAATAACCAATTGAGAAAATGACAAAATATTTATAAATTTATATATACCAATAAGGTCTAATATGTCTTATTATCAAAAGACGAAAACCAATTTGAAATTAATGAAATTTTCTAATAGAGAAATTAAAAAACCTCAACATGATTGCGTAAAAGAAATTAGAAATATATTGAGACCACTATACCAATACTTCATAGGGAATACAATAAAGTAAAATTATGTATTTATTTTTAGGAGCTGTGAGAAAGAAAAAAAAGATCAGCAATGGAATTAGAAAGAAAAGGCTTCAAAGAGAAACCCTTTGTAAATATGAAAAACAATAATAAAATGAAGTCGTTAGTTATAACTCCAAGTACGGACATTTATACATTAAAAAAATACTAAAACACAATTACCACGAGAAAAATTTAAATAGGCCATAGCTTTGTCAAAAATGTTTCACATGATGTAGAAGAATTCCATTTTCACTAGATAAACATGAAGTCAATAGTTTTTAAACGGTGAGAGAATGCCAATATAAGGTGAGAATATAACATCTAGTGAGAGACATTGTTGAAAATTGAGCGACGTGACCAACAAAAGTCACTAGAGAAATGAATGCCAACAAAGATCATTAACCATAGTGTAATCCTTGTTGTTGATCCAATGTTAAGCAATATTAACCATTTCTTTTAGTTAGGTCAACATGCTATACGTGGCAACAGTGATAAAGTCCATGAGTAGGTCTAGAATTATCTAGAGATATTACTATTAATGCATAGGAATCAATTTGAATATTGACATAGGTGTCTCCAAATAATATCACATTAAAAATAACTATAGGAGTAGTGCTATTCATATGGCCAAGTTTTTCATTAATCCATTACAATGTGATGTGGGAACACATTGGATAAAACCATGATGTTTACCAGATGAGAACCATTAAACCATGGAGAATAATGCAGTGAAATGGTATAACATGAGTTTACAATTATAACCAATAGCCAACATCATATGAATTCACCAAATTCAACATGGACTAAGGTCCATATTTTAAATTGTTAGTAAAAAATCAAATAATATAATATAAATCAAATGTTAGTAATTAGTAAAAAATTAAATAATATAATATAAATCAAATGTTAGTAAAAAATTGTTACATGTTAAATGTAATAGGTTATGTATCATGGATTTTGGATTGAAACTTAATGCTATAAAAAATAATGTGTTGTATAATAATATTGATATGTATACATTAGGAAAAGAATGGAAATCAAATAGAAAATCATTTATATGAAAGCATACAAGGAAATTTTAAATTGGTGTTAATCATATAAGAACAACCTAAAGAGTAAAAATCGATAGAATTCCGAATAGACGGGTTTGAATCTAGATATTTGATAAAGGATAACTAATGAGAAAACTACCAAATCCTTACCTTTTAATTCATAGGGTGTATCATACCTTTTAATTCATAGGGTGCATAATAAAGTAAAAGTATGTATTTATTTTTCAGGAGTTGTGAGAAAAAAAATATTTTCAGCAATGAAATTTGGAAGAAAAGTCTTCAAAGATAAACCCTCTATAAATTTTCAAAACAATGTTACAATGAAGTCATTAGTTATAAATCCAAGTAGTGACATTTAGCCATTAAAAAAAAAAATACTAAAACAAAAGCGTTGCAAGAGAAAATTTTTAATAGGTTATACCTCTATAAAAAAATGTGTAAGACTTTGTAGAAGAAACCAATGTTCACTTGATAGACATGAAGTCACAATTTTTAAAAGATAGATGGTGAGAGAACGTTTATAGAAGGTGAGCACAAAACATTTGGTGAGAGACACCATTGAAAACTATGAATGAAACCTTAGTTGCAGAGCAACATGACCGATAGAAGTCACCAGGGAAATGAATGTGGCATACTAAAACCCAATAAAGGTCATTAGAATCACAACAAAAAGCTAGTGCAATCCTTGCCATTGCTCCGATGCAAAACAATCTTAACTATTGTTTTAGTTAGGCCAATGTGTTATACATGGAAATGAGGATAAACTCCATGTGTAGGCATAGAATTATCCAAAGATGCAACTATTAATGAATAGGAACCGATATGGATATTGAGATAGGTGTATCCAACTAATACCACATTCAAAATAATGATAGGAGTAGTGCCATTCATATGTCCAACTTTTTTATTAATCCATTACAATGAGCCATGGAAATAATTTGGATAAAACCAAGATGTTTATAAGGTGAGAACCATTAAACTATAGATAATAATGTAGTGAAGTGGTATAACATGAGTTTACAATTACAACCAATAGTCAATATAATATGTATTCACTAAATTTGACATGGACTAAGGTCCTTTTGATGGTGTTTGATACCACCAACATACGTGGGATCTACCCAATATAAGGTCCCAACTAGACCTCACATTGTCTGGTGTAGGAGTCCCATCCGAATTTCAGCTTGAATGTAGTTTACTTAAAGATATGCCTTGGCTTTAGCTGTTAGCACGAGACAAAAGTGCAATTGTCCTTTCGAATGAGCAAGCTAGTATGCCTTGTGAATGTTCAATAACTGATGTGTCAAGGTTCTTCTACTGCGAGGGGAAAATAAAGCGAGCCTCTAAGAGAGAAGTAATAATACCACCCTAATGGAGACACATGTGTAAGAGAAAGGTTCTTCTAACATCAAGTGAAATATTTCATTAGGACTATTATTTGAATATTAAGCAAAAATACAAAGATACATAAATGCAATGAACACTACTAGCTCCAATAGTGGAGTGTAAGAGCCAGTACTCTCTCCCTAAAAGTACTAACTCTGTCTCTCTAATGCCTTGTGGGAGAAGCCAAGGTAAAATTTCCTTTACATGAGGAATGATGATCTATTTATAACTTAAGGAATAACCTTTCACATCCTCATGACTCTTGACTTTCCAACTTCTAGTGACCTTTGTACTTCTACAACCTTTTGAGTTCCAAATGACTTTTGGAATTACATACAACTTTTGATATTACATGTCTTTTGGACTTACATGAATATTTAGTTCATACATGACTCTTGGACTTCCAATTATTCATCTTTTACAATAATTAAAACAATACATCATGGCTTCCACATCATCATGTGATAAGACTTGACATGTTGCTATATTTGATGACTAGGAGTAATAATGACTAATGACATGGACTTTCTCGAGTGATGACATGGTTGCCACTTGTGTCTTCATTTATTCATATAGATTCAATTCATTGATGTCCTCACCCTCCAAAGGGTCTTTGATGTGATGGACTCTTTGGGTTGCTTTGATCATCAAGATTCAAGTGTGTTTTTCATTCTTTAGATGCTTCCTTTGTTTTTTCTCTTTGCCCGATCTTCCTTGTGTGTGATTTCCATGATGTTTCTAGAATACATGCATTTGAAATCACTCATGACAAGCAACCATCAGCCTAAAAATACCTTATTCTACCATTTTTTGTGCATATTTTCTATTCATTACTTTTCAATGTGCTCGAGAGGGACAAAACGAGAATTTGGGTGCATGGGTGCACTTTGAAAGGCTAAAGGGATGAAGGGGATATGCTTCATCAGTTCGACATGCACTCAAGAAAGGGATATAGTCAAGGAAGAGTGCATGGCACAAGTCTAAAGGATGAAGGGGAAAGCTTCAAGCTTCCCAAGTGCACTGTGCACTCAAGGGAGAGAAAGAGGGAACATGGCACACTCTTGAATGTTGAAGGATAAGGCTTCATGTCAAAAGATTACGCTCATGCGATCAAGAAACCAAGGAGGGTGCATCCCTTCGGGTCAAATGATTGTTGTCAAGGAGAGCACATTCCTTAAGGTCAAAGGAGCACTCTCAAGGAGGGTGCATCCCTTTGGGTAGAAGGCATGCTCTCAAGGACAACAAATCCCTTTAGGTTGAAGGATTGCACTCAAAGGAAACAAATGAGGGTGCATGGTGTAAGTCTGAAGGGCGAAGGATGAAACTTCATTCCTTTGAAGTGTTCTCATCTTCTCAAGAGACCAAGGAGGGTGCATGGCACAATTCTAAAGGTTGAAAGGTGAAACTTCATGCCTTTGAAGTGCGCTCATGTGCTCGAGAGACCAAAGAGGGTACATGGCACACGTTAGAAGGCTAAAGGAAGAGGCTTAATGCCTTTGAAGTGCACTCGTGCGCTCAAAGTGTCAAGGGGGAGCACAACACATTTTGGAAGGTTGAGGGTTGGAGCTTAAGGACTTCAGGGTGTTCTCAAGTGCACAAGGAGTGCACATTCCTATCGAGTCTAATTTTCATAAAATCTTTCATTTTTCAATTTGGAGTTCATTTGCCCTATCAAATGCTCAATCTCCCAAGGTTGGTCAAAATGTGCAGAATGAAGCTGCCAAAATGCATAGTGTTGTTGCAGTCAACTTTTGAAGGTCTTCCTCGATTCCAAATTGAGCTCATGATATCTCATTGGAAATATATTTGTGCCTAGTTATCATTTTATTCATCAATCAAGTCATTTGGTCATTCCATATAGGATAAAAATTGATTTTACCAAGGTCACTCCAGAGATGCATTAACCCTCTTGAGGCAAATGATGTTTTGGACATTTCTCCCAAACCATGAAACCTGTGTAAAAACTGAAATATTTTTTCTTCTTGGGTCAATTATGGACAAAAACCTCTCTCAAGTTTGTCAAATTCATATTTTCTTGCTCAGAAACACGGTTTGAAGAAAAACCGTCCCTTATGTGTGGTGAATGGCTTGTTCCTTGGAATGAATTCTCAAAAAATGATGGAGACCTGATGTTTGATGATATGAAATGGCCTCATACCTTCTGATATCCCTTATGCCTCCTCTACTTAGATATCTCTGATCCCATAGCCAACCCTAGCTTAGTGGGAGATGAATTTAGGGTTTTAGTGCTTGTTTCTCTTTTGCTTTTGCAAGTGAATTAGTGCTCATGATGACTTGATTTTTGCAATGGTAGGTGCTTGGCAACATCATTAGATGCTTAGGAGCAGCTAGGAACCAATATTACATATGGAAACATAAAATTACATAAGAAATGAAGATAAAAACAAAATACTCAGTTTTCACCTCAAAACAAGTTTTGCGGTGAGAACTACATTAGGCTTTCAATATGATAAATTATGGCTTTGCCAATCATTATTGGTCTCCTCATGTCCTTGCTGATCATTATTGGCATGTAATTATTGGATTTGACCATGGTGGGACCCTAAAACCTAATGAGACCAAACCCTAAGACCTAATGAAATGAATTGCAAAGTGAACATGAGCCATGACTAAAATATATGAAAGAGGATCAGCAAGTACAGTTTTGAGGGAAAAATTTGAAGAAATCCCTACCATGAGTGAATCCATGACCTAATGGAATGCAAACTCATCAGTATGGGAATCCTACTATGAAATGCAAAAGAGTAGATTTCGATCACTGATGGCAGTGTGAAACACTGACTTTAACAGAAGGTAAGATGGGTGGTATAGAAGCAACAATAAAAGGAAACATGGAAGATTTGAAGAATGATTTAAAAGAAAACATGGAAGGTTTGACAAATTTGCTACAAGAAATGCTTCCTAATGGAGAAAAGGCATTATATGAAACTCATGATGAGAACAAAAGGAATGTTAATCATGATATCATAGACTCTAACTTTGGAAATAAGACCCACCATATTCCAAAGATCGATATGAGGAAGTTTGATGGCAAGGATCCAGTAGCATGGATACTACATATGGAGCAATATTTTGATCTCCATAATGTGCAACACACACAAAAGGTACACATTGCATCTTTATATTTAGAATATAATCAGTTTGTATGGTATAAATGGATTTTTTTCATAAAGCACTTGTCACTTTGTCAGTTTTTATGGAGGAAATGATAGCACATTATGAGGATACAAAGAGCAACACCTTATTTAACCAATTGATAAATATCAAACAAAAGGGTTCAATGGAAGAGCACATTGATGACTTCCAAAAATTGAATATCAGGATAAATGGTATTCCATAGGAGCATAGGATTGATGTCTTCATAGGGACTTTAAGGGATAACATACAACATGAGGTTTGCCTTTAGGAACTTGATTCATTGGAGAAGGAATTCAGGGTGGCAAGAAAAGTTGAAAGAAAATTTATGGCAACAAGGAAGTCTACCACTCACAACTATAAAGATGGAGGCATTGTTTCTCCTAGCCATCCACAACCTACAAGGTTGACACCACAACAATTGGAGGAAAAAAGAGAAAAAGGGATTTGTTATAGTTGTGATAACAAATAGAATAAAGGTCATAAGTGTGTCGAGAAGAAATTATTTTACATATATTGTGAAGAGGAGGAAGAAAAGGAACAAGAAATGTCAAAAGAAGAGGATATACACCATGAACCAACCCCAAAGAAAGAAGAAATGAATTCGACCATATCTTGTAATGCATTGGCAACAATTACCACTCCTCAAACTCTGAATATAGAAGGAAATCTCAAGAAGAAAAAGTTAATAGTGTTAATTGATTCGAGTAGTACTCATAATTTTATTCATTGTAAGATAGTTTAAGGAATTGAATTTATTCCTATATCTAGCACCATAGTGCCAAGTAATGGTTGCAAACGGAGGAAATATATATTACTATGGAAAGTGCCATAATATCAAGCTATCCATGGGGGAATGTGTATTGAATAGTCCAATGTTTTCCATTCCAATGGGTGGTGTTGATGTTGTAATAAGAGTCCAATGGTTACAATATTTGGGGATGATAGATTTTAATTTTCAAGAACTTTTCTTGAAATTTTTTTGGGAAGGAAAGGAAGTTGAATCAAGGGGTATCACAGGGAGACCAGGAAATATAATCATCTATAATGGCATGAAAAATCTTCTAAATAAAGAAAAATGGGGCGTAATTGCACAATTATGCTTACTAGGGGTTAAAACATCAAAATCATCTATTTCTCCACATTTCCAAAAAGTATTCGACAATCATTCTAAGGTATTTGAGACTCCCAAAGGTCTTCCACCTATTCATGATCATGATCATGCTATTAATTTTATTCCAAGAAGTGTTCCTCCAAACATCAGGCCTTACAAATATCCCTATGCCTAAAAGAGTGAAATTGAATGTATGGTTGCAGAAATGCTAGAGGTAGGTATAATTCAACCTAGTCAAAGTTATTTCTCTACTCTAGTAGTATTGGTGCACAAGAAGGATAGATCATGGTGTGTGTGTCCAGATTATAGGGAGCTAAACAAGCACACCATTAAAGATAAATTTCTCATTTTTTTCATTAATGAATTGTTGGATGAATTACATGGAGCAATTTACTTCAACAAGATGGATCTTCATTGAGGATATCATCAAATTAGAATTAAGAATGAAGACATTCCGAAAATAACATTAGAACTCACGAGGGACATTATGATTTTTTGGTCATGCTTTTTGGCCTTACTAATGCACCTTCCACAGTTCAAGGTTTGATGAATTCCATTTTCAAACCCTTCCTTAGAAAATTTGTGTTAGTATTTTTGGATGATATACTAATCTACAATTTTTGGAAGGATCATGTTCAACATGTTGGTAGAGTGCTCAAACTATTGGAGGAGAAACAATTATATGCAAAAACATTGATGTTTCTTTGGAGTACATGAGGTGAAATATTTGGGTCATATTTTATCTCATGAGGGTGTTAAGGTAGGCCCTAACAAAATTAAATCCATTAAGGAATGGAAAATCACCACAACCATAAATCATGTTCAATGATTTATTGGGTTGACAAGGTATTATCGCAAGTTTGTTAAGAATTATAGGAGAATAATGGAACCTCTAACATCCTTACTAAAGAAAGATCAATTTTCTTGGACTCCAGATGCAACTAACTTCCTTTGAACATCTTAAAGAGGCAATGTGGTAAGCACTAGTCTTAGGTACGCTAGACTTCAAAAAAAAAATTGTCGAATGTGATGCCTAAGTAAATGGAATTGGTGTTGTTTTAATGAAAGAAGGAAGACCCATTGGTTTTGAAAGTGTTCAAATTAAAGGAAATTATTTACATAAACCTATTTGTGAGAAGGAAATGTTGGCAATACTACATGCATTAGAGAAATGACGACCTTACCTTATGGGAAGACACTTCAAGGTAATAACAAATCATGATAGTCTTAAATACTTTTTGGAGAAAATAGTATCTTCAAAAGAGAAGAAAAAATGGGTCACAAAGATGTTGGGTTATTACTTTGAAATCATCTACAGAAAAGGGAAGAAAATGTTGTTGCAGGTGCACTATAAATAAAGGATGTGAATGTGGAAGCATTTATTCGTGCCATTTCTATTATCCAACCTGAGTGGATAACATAAGAAAATAATGAATGGAAGAATGATGAAAAGGTGTGGACACACATTCAAAATTTGCAACAAGATCCCAGTACATTTGATACATTTAGTTGGAAAAATGATCCATTATGTTACAAAGATCGTTTATATATTTGTAAGAATTCCCAACTCAAACAAAAGATTCTTTTGAAATTGCACACTTCTCCCTTATGAGGGAAATCGAGATTTTTAAAATCTTACCACAGGGTAAAGAAGGAATTTTTTTGGGATGAACTTAAAACTAATATTCAAAAAATTTTGGCATAATATTTGGTTTGTCAACAAAATAAAGTTGAGGCAATTAAGACCTCCGGTCTATTACAAACTTTAACAATTCCAAGTCAATGTTGGGAGGAGGTATCAATGGATTTTATCATAGCTTTAACCAAGTCAGAAGGAAAGAGTGTCATCATGGTGGTAGTTGATAGACTTACCAGGTATGCACACTTTTGTGCATGATCTCATCCTTTTAAAGCTAGTACAGTTGCTATTGCATTTATGGAAACAATTCAAAAGCTTCATGGAAACCCAAAGATTATTGTAAGTGACAGAGATCCCATTTTCACTGGAAATTTTTGGACATAATTATTTTCTTCTCTTGGTACTCAATTAGCTCATAGATCAACTTATTATCCTATATCTGTTGGGCAAGTTGAGATAGTGAACAAATGTTTGGAAGGATATATATAAACAAACACAATGGGTCAGATGGTTAACTCTAATTGAATGGTGGCATAACACTACCTTCCATACTATAGCAAAAATGACCCCATTTATGGCACTTTCTAGATATCATCCACCATCCAACACATCGTCTTTAAGAAAAAATTCTAAGGTTCAAGTAGTGGAAGATCACATCGAGCATAAACAACAAGTTCTGCAACTCTTAAAGGATAACCTCACTCTGGCGCAGAATCGAATGAAACAACATGTATATCAACATCATAGTGAAAGAATTTTTGAGGTATGCGACTGGGTATTTTTACGACTATAACCATGGAAACAAATGTCCCTCAAGCAAGCTAAGAAGGATAGTAAATTATCACCCAAGTACTATGGTCCTTACAAGGTGTTGCAAAATATTGGTACTATGGTGTACAAATTGGAGTTGCCTACATCTTCCTGAGTACACCCAGTTTTCCATGTTTCATGCTTAAAGAAGGTTATCAGTGACAAGATTCCAGTTCGAACAGTGTTGCCAAAACTTGACGACGAAGGAAAAATCATATTTGAGCTTGAAGCAGCCATAGAAACAAGAACCTGACAACTACAAAATCGAACAATTTTAGAGTATCTCATTAAGTGGAAGAACTTACCTTTGGAAGATTCCACATGGGAGGATGAGAATTTTATATAGAAGCATCTAGAACTACTAAAGCATTGATTACAACACTTTTTTGAAGGAAAGGGGCATGTTAGGCCCCTATAATACTAGTTTAGCCCCCTTATTGTTATTGTTAGTGTATCCCACTTATTATTATTGTTGTGCCCATAAATTATTATTGTTATGTAAGCTCTTATTATATTATGACCCCTTAGACTCCTATATATACAAAGGAGGTATTGTCATTTGTATCATCCAATAATTTTTCATTTATCTAATATAAAGGAGGTTTCCCCCTCGAATAGGATAATTTTTAATCCGTTGATCTACATTTTCTTATATTTTGAGAGTTAGTTTCATAACATGTCTTTTCATACACTTTCCCATATCGCTTCACAATGAAACATTTGCATGCAACTCATAATGCAAGCATATGCCCCCCCTGAGACCATGCAAGGCTCAATTTTTGGTTGGAGACCCTTGCTTCTCTTTTCTCCTCCACACTTTCATCTGTTGATCCTTCTTCTTCTTATGTGGTTGGACTTGTATATTCTCCTCTCTTTGGTTGGATCTCCTGAAACACATGGGAAACTTGTAATCCTTGGACTTATGGCCAATATTATCACATAAAAAACATATAATGCGACTAAAGGAATAGAGGAATAAGTTGATATCCTCTATTGATCTGATTTTTATTCCTTGCATGTGCCTTGCAATCAATAGCCCTATGGCCAAAATTATTGCTTGAGAAACAATAACCATAAAAAGGACCATTATACTTGATGTATGAAGATATTATTTGCATGCATTCTTGATGTGGCTTCTCCTTTGGATTCTCCTTTTGTTGATAGGATTTGATCTCTCTATTATTGTAACTTGCTGCTATGTGTCCACAAAATCCACACTTATAACACTTTCCAATTCTATTCTTCTTCTTGATTCTTCTTTGCTTGTTATGATACTTCTTTCATGGATCATGGATCTCTTTAATTTTGATGCAACTAGGTGCGCAAACAGTTTTTTATTTGCTTGTAGATGCTTGAGAACTATTTTTGAACCTCTCCAATTCTTCTCTTGTAGAAATTTCTTCACCCTTCAATTTCTAACATTTATTCTCCAACTCCTTGTTTTTAGACATGAGCCTTTGAATATATGGTTCTAGTGCCACCATCTTGGATTGCTCATAATTTTTGCAACTGATGCTCAAGCTATCACTAAAATCACTAGTGCCTTCATCCTCTTGTGAGGAGGATTGATTAGTTACTGCAATAAAAGTAGAATCCTTTGCATTTTTCTCCATTTATGAAAAATGCTATTTTCCTCCAAGATACAAATTCTGCAACTTATCCAACATTTCTTTGGTAGTCTCACAATGCTTTACATGCACGCTATAAAATTTTGAAATACGATTCAAAATAATCTTTTTAGCTAAATCATTTGATTTATATTTAACTCCATATTCAACTGATGGGAAACTATATTCATCAATGGATAAAATATAGAATCTGAATTCACTCTCCAAGTTGCAAATTTACCTTCATGAAGTACTAAAATACATTGCTAATCCATTTTAGAAAATTTGCAAAAATTTTGCCAAAATCTCCAAAATCCACTCTCAAGCAATCAAGTTGCACCTGAGATCCCTACTCTGATAGAAATTGTTGGAAACTAGATCATTATTGGGGGCGGCGGGGTGAGGTGAATTAGTAGTGATGGAACTTATAATTTTTTTCTCCAATTATTAATATTTTTTGCCGTGCACAAACATAAACTCAAAACCATAGATCAGAGCATCAAAAATACACATGCAACCATAAAATCAATCGACACAATGGACACAAGTATGTCTGGTGGAAAACTCTTCCACAAACAAAAAACCATCCTACTGCTATTGCACTGCTCAAATTGTATTATTAATTTGTTGAACAAATTTTACATGGATCAACTCACTCCCATGAGCCGAAATACTCAAATTATTTCACAACTGACACCTATTAGATAGGAAACAATTTCTCTCTTGGATCTATAGAATACCATCTGTTGAAGGCTCCCATGATCATTGAACTTCGCCCAACTCCCATTGGACTATCCAACTCCTATTGGATGGAGAAATCTCTTCATTTTACTAACTCTGTCAAATCACTGTATACTATGAAGACTTCGTGCCTTCACTTCCTCCATGTGAGCCTCATTTTATATATTTTCAGACTGGACCCCCAATTCACTCAACATTGAACATCATAAGAACAACATCGTTCTAAATCAAAATATCCAACAAAATATGAAGAATAAAATAGGAGAAAACAATCTCCAAACACTCCACTAGTTTCCACACAATATCTCCAATCAAAACTCCATGTACTCACTGGTGAGCTCCAGTATTGCAGTAATGATGCTGCAACTCCCGAGACTCCCTAATTTACTTTTATCAACCCGGTAGGTCATAACAAACTTGGAAGCGATGGTGTTGTATGCACAAGTACTAGCTCTTACTGCAGGTTGTCACTTGATCAGTTGGCACAAGTTCGCTAGGAGCTCAAGCCAACTTTTATGAGTTCTCAGAAGAAGCTTTTAATTGTGATGGAAGAAAGCTAACTCAAAAGAGACTATTCTACTTGTAGAAAGAGGATGAAAGCTGAAAGGAACTACAAATCCTAGCAAACCCCAGTTTTACCCACTAACCCTGCTTTTGCAAGAAAATGAGATGAAACTACTGAAATGGATGCCATGGACTACTGACAAGGTAAAATGCATGCATTCAAGCTACTTCAGAAGAAGAATGTGGAAGAATCATATTTTTTTACTTTTGAGCAATTTTATGCAGAATTATTATGCTTATGTTTTAACTATTTGTGATTGTGCAGAGGTTTGGTGGCAAAGGAGGATGGAGTTGGATTTTTCAGATGATGAGGAAGGTGTGGAGGGGTCCTAAGAAGTCCCTAGCACCCTTTTGGATATTTCCATTGCGATCAGACTTCGAAAAATCACTCGCATGAACTTCTACAGGAAGGCTGCAAGGGATCTACAAGAAGTTCTACAAGAGGAGGCCAAAAGTGATTTTTGAAGGTTTGGAGGTGGAAAAATGGTGGGAAAAAGGAAATGAAGGTTGGATGAGGGTGTTAGAGGGTCTAGGACTCTGTCAATGAAGATCAAACATGAAGGAGATGGTTGGATTGGTTCAAAGGATAAGAAAGCAATTTTGCACAAGAACGTAGAAATTAGGGTAGTTTGGGAAAGTATGGCGAATGAGTGGAGAAAACCTTGAGAGATGGACTGGAGCAGGTTGGGTGATGAAAGGATGATAAGCTGAAATTTTTTTCAAGATATTTTCACACCTACTTCTGAAAACTGACCCAAGTAGGAACTGAAAAAATAGAGTTTTACCTATTTTAACCTAATTCTGACCTAAAAACTAGAAAAGTGTTGAACAGAACTTTATGGACACGAAGTTATGCAAGAAATCTTTGGAAATTGATCAAGGAAAAATCTAAGTATGTAAATACAATTAATATCAACTTCACCAACTCGAAATCACACACTAGCAATTACATTGGAAAGCAAAAACAGTGTTTTGGTGGCAGCAAGAGTGCCTTGGTCTCAATTCATGGTCCCAAGGCGGGAGAAAGGAGATCAAGGCCTACATGGTATCCTTTTTGTGGATCTTTTTCTATTATTGCAGTGAACTAACTAATCAACCTGAAGTAAGAAAAAATATTCTAATCATAAAAAACAACCTAAGTAACAAAGTAAGATTTAACCTAAACAACAAAAATTATTTCATGAATGCAAGAAAAGAACATATAAATACACAAAGGAGGTGTTGGGCACTTGGGTTGGGCCCAACCCCAAGAGATATAGCCCCCTAAGAAAGATCAGAGCTGGTTCAAGGCTGGATTCATCTTCACTAATCAAAAAATAATAATTACATCATAAAACTGTCTGCGAAAGGAGATCGAAAATGAGCTGAATACAAGTGCTGCACTAAAGTGCGAAAATAGACTATAAAATGGCTAACCTACTGAGGCTTGAGGCCTTCTTATTTATACAAGTGAGGACTCCCAACCATCCTCCTAAACTTTAGGAACTCGGCTGCCTAAAACTACAGATAACAACAACTTCACTAGACCTGCTCGGCTGCCCCTTGGAATCATCATTTTTGGATGTTGTACTCTAAGCTCTTGATGGAGAACTCAAGGAAGGGGTTATTTAACACAGGAGACACCCCTCCTATAAGTCCTCAGCCCCGTTTCTTCGAATTTGGCTGCCAATCTACTCATAAATGCTCGATCTTGGTCCAAAAATGTCCAAAAATCTGCAATAAACACTCATTAGACTTTGTGGTAAAGTGACTATCCCCATTCATTCAATTGACATAAATATATTAAAAACATGCACAAAACTATGGAGAATGGTGGATTAAATGGAAAAAATCAATGACGCTATCAATGAACTTTCTCTAATATATTTTTTGGCAATGTTTAATGTAAAATCATTTTATCCTATAAGATTTGGGCAAATCTATTTTAGGAAAAATGGAAATTAGTGAATATTGTTTTTGGAAAAAGCATGGAAAATTAGCCCATCTACGAATATTAGCCGTTAAAATTTTCCTTGATGAACTCCAGTGATCAACTCAAAAATTACACAAAACTATCAATCTTAACAATCTTGTTCATATGCTTTATTTGATATAGGTTCAACTCATTGAATCTATCAACCACTAACTCCACTTGCTATATTTTCAACTTTAATTAGCTTCTACAGGTCCCACAAAATTTTCTGACCATAAACCGAAAAGTTTCGATCAACAACATCGTTGTAACACAAAAACTAGCTTATTAGCATGAGGATGCAGAGAAATTCTTGTGAACAACGTCGGCCTCTCCCACATCGCTGTCTTCATGCATCTAAAAGTCAAAATCACTCTCATGAGCTTGCCTCCATGTGACTGGATCTTTTCAGATACTCTAATGAAGTTAAAGGTGAACAAAACCAATGGATCTTTAGTCTAGAACCTCTGCCAACTGATGGAACACCTTCTTCAACTCCTCATGACACCTCCAAAAATTTGTGTCAAGTCTACAACCGATGAAATAGGCTAAGAACAATTCAATGAAATGCAAGACCTATTATGCAAACCTTAGTACCAAGACCAACACCTCCAATTTATCAAGAAACAACCACATCCTCTCTAAACAACTCCAATACTTGTATCAACATCTCCAACCCATGTAGAAACATCTTCAAGCTCATGTAGTAGGATAACCAGTTCATACAACTTCCTCCAACATCGATAGATGCACCTCCAACACAAGCAACCAAATCTTACACATGTAGCAACAATCCAATGTCTCAAATACATGTAGAGACATATGCAACAACTAGAGCAGAAGTCCAACCTCCTACAACAACATCATCTCCAACAAAGACGACATGGCAATCCTCAATCCATCATCACATGAGGAATCCATCTCTAGTCAACCTCCACTAGGTCTAGTCATAGGTATGTTGATATCAGTGCCAATTAACAAGACCATCAAGCCAATAAATAATTACAAAAGACTCATCACATGTCATGCATATGAACAACAACACCATGAACCTGTTGACATCAATGCCAACACTACAACACCAACACCCCGAAGTTTGGCAGAGCTTTGAGCTTACTTGGATGTTATTTTCCTTCATCCTTTACCCAGTCGCATGGATGGTGAGTCATGGTAGTGAAAGAAACTTTATAGTCATTGATAGGTGGGCCTGTGGGAGTGATTGAGGAGCTCCAATCGAGTTTGTGTAGTTTTGTGTGTGCGATCGAGCTTTATCACGAGATTCTCACTATATTCCTCGTGCAACTCAACTAATTTTGGTATTATGGCAACATTCTTGTTCGAAACTTTTTACCATATGGTCAGAAATGTTCGTGGGGCCAGTAGAAGCTAATCAAATTTAAAAATATCAAAAGGAAAATTGATTTATTGGCTTGATCAAGTCAATGAGATGAATTTGGATCAAATGAAGCATATGAACAGAGTTTGTGGAGCTCAATAGTTCTTGGTAATTAATGAGTTGAGCACCTAATTTAATGTATTTATTGGAGGAAGCTCAATACTAGTATGGTTGAATTTCTTAGTGTGTTGAGAGAGTGTGAGCTTGGGGGATTGTGTGCAAGTTGTGTGATCCAAAATTTCTGAAGCAGTTTGTAGGTGTTGTAGCAGATAGTAGAGTATGTTTCAACCAACATTTTGTATAGTGAGTAAGGAGATGAAATAGTGTTTGATTGAAATATTGATGAAATAGTGTTGTCGTATTTGGTGTGGATTGGATTTTTGATTGTGTGCTTTGATGATATGTTACTGTAGTTCTCATGTTGAGTAGTTATCAGTTCCAGTAAGAAAATATATGAAACAAGAACCACATAGAGGAGTGCAATTGGGTGTCTTCTATATAAATGAGCAGTTTTCTCAATCCAATGGTGGTTGGATAGTTCGGTAAAAACTTGGCGAGGCTCATTAGTCATGGTGGCTTCCAACAGTTTGGAGTCTATAGAGTTAGTTGATAATTCAAGAGTAATTAGGCAAGGATCATTGATCATGGTGGTCTTCAACGGATGGTAGTCCATAGATCCGCATGAGAAAGAGTCTACATTTGATAGTAGCTAGCTAAATCATTATGTAAAGAAACTACTTGACATAATAGAATAGCACCGAGTGGTTTTTTTCCATGGAGAGGGTTTTCCAACATAAATATTTGTGTCGATTATACTAATTTCTTTCATGGTTTCATGTCTATATTTGATGCTCTGATCTATGGTTTTGTGTTTTAGTTTATGCATGTTTAAAAGAATAATTAATTGGAGAAAAAGTTTATAAGTGCATGCATTACTGATTCATCCCCCCCTTAGTAGTGATCTAGTTTCCAACATAAAATTTGTAACACATTTCCTGTTTCATTATTGAAAATGTATGTACATGACCCGTCTCATGTAATTGATTGACATGTTGTATAGGTGGAACCAAAGGAAGAGTTCCTAGAAGAACTATTGTGTATTCTAGACTAGAGGGTAGTTATGCCCCAAAATAGAGATGTAGCGAAGGTTCAATGGAAACATTTCACTCTAGAAGAAGTAGCTTACAAGTTCTAATATGCTTTTAAAGAAGCATATCCTTCTCTGTTTTAGTAACAACTGAATTGTGTTTCCTGCAAAGATGTTGATTAGACATTGGGATGGTGTCAAATCTAAGTGGCGGAGGATGTGATATCCCTTGGATTAATGTTTTGTTTGTATTAAATCTACATAATTTTATTTTTTCTTAAGTATGCTACATTGAAAGACAAATGAACTTTTTAATTATGAGTAATTTATTACTGATATAGCTGGTTGTAAAGTTGTAATTATTATTCTTTATTTTGTGAATAAAGAAAAACCTAGAAAATTTGTTGTTTAGTATAAGTGACCGAAAGAGAAAAATGTTACAATTAATTGTGAAAGTGTTATTATCCATCAAGGAGTCCGAGGAATCTAATAATTTGAATGATTATATTTAATAAAAAACTATGATATTGGCCAATTAATTGTTTCCTAGAAGACAAGAAGATGTCCTAAAGAGTGGGAAATATGAGCTCATTAATGAGAAGATAACTACCTTCCACCTATTGATGAGGCGGAGGTAGTTATTAACCACTAAAATAGTGGTAGATGGGGTAATAGCTGTTGTTTTTGATTGATTTTGTCTTATTATTATGAGAGAAGAATAGAGATTGAAGAGGAGCAAGTAGCAGAGAACAAAGAAAAGGAATTGTAGGTCTAGTTCCTTGAGGGGACATTGGTTGTGTTGTAGTCATGGTTGGGAGGAGCCTACTACTTGAATTTTAATTTCCCAAGAAAATTGATCAAGTCGGTGTTTCTAACTCTAGTATTCTTTTGTTGTTAAAGAGAGAAATTGTTTTTATTCTATGCATGTTCTTTAATTCCTTTCAAGTAAAACAAAGAGAAAAATAGGATTTTTAAATTGCTAAATTTGAGAATATGATATCTCTATGTTTTGTCTTGCTGAATGCAATGAAATTCGATAACAAGAAGAGATATGAATGTTTTTGAATTCGAGTGAAAGAATGTAATTAGTAGGCTAGTGTAGAGGTTGTAAGTCACTGATTTGATGCAATTGTTAACATAATGGAAAAATATTAGTAAAGAGAAAATACTATAACATATAAGTTTATTTACTGCATAAATTGTAGGGATGTACAGTAATAGGAAATTAAAAACAAAAGAGACGTAAATAGAGCCAAAGATTCCATATATATGTAGCTACAAATAAAATGGAAGACATTTATTCTTGAATAAGAGAAGAAAAATAAAGGATAATGGAAGAATTTTAAATTGTAAAAAAAGTCACTCGCTATATATATTATTGTAACAATTATTCATAGTAAAAATGAAGAACATTTGAATGAACAATTACACCATTAGATAGGAAAAAATTGAAAAGATATTGGAAAGCCTTAGTTAAAAGTTACAACCATATTTATGAAGTAATCACTGTGATGACGATTTGGATTAATAAAATATATTACACATAAAAACATACACCGAGATTTCCTAAATAAATCATAGAACCACTATATATAAGGAATATGAAAAGGGTTAATGAACCCTCGAAGGAAGATTTTATAGAAATAAAAAAATTTGGAAATTTTGTCTAAACTTAAATAACAATTTAAAATACGGAATAGGTTCAAAGCTTGTAATATAAAAACTAATTTAGTTCTAGGGCAACTGTATGTCTTGTAATCTACAAAGAATAAATTAAAGAATACAATGTCAGATATAAAAAGTCTAAATGTTGTCCTCATACAAAACACTTCGCCCTTGTATAAGTAGAAACCAGAGGGTTCGAAGAATTCTTCAACCTAGTGAAAATAATAGTTCATTCATTAATATTAAAGCTTACGAAATTCCACTGCCAACAACACTATATGGGACCAATTCGTTTTCGAGTCAACCTAGTAATTAGTACCTTGCACAAATACAATAATTGTAGAGGTTAGTAAATAGTTTATAAGTAATAAACTCAAAAGGGAGTAATCAGCTAAAAACCCAATATATGAGAAAGGGTTAATAACTTATTATGGCAGTCATAACTCCTTGGTAACCCTCTGCACAAAAGACAAAGAAATTAATTCTAATAAATATGCTAATCATAGAAATATATGTTTGTAAAAAAAAAATAACCAATTGAGGGAATAGACAGAATATTTATAAATTTATATGTACCAATAAGGTTTAATATGGGTTATTATCAAAAGACAAAAACCAATTTGAAATTAATGAAATTTTCTAATGGAGAAATTAAAAAACCTCAACATGAATGCGTAAAAGAAATTAGAAATATATCGAGACCACTATACCAATACTTCATAGGGAATACAATAAAGTAAAATTCTGTATTTATTTTTAGGAGCGGTGAGAAAGAAAAAAAGATCAGCAACGGAATTAGAAAGAAAAGGCTTCGAAAAGAAACCCTTTGTAAATATGAAAAAGAATAATAAAATGAAGTCGTTAGTTGTAACTCCAAGTAGAGACATTTATACATTAAAAAAAATACTAAAATACAATTACCAAGTAGAGACATTTATACATTAAAAAAATACTAAAATACAATTACCACTAGAGAAAAATTTAAATAGGTCATAGCTCTGTCAAAAATGTTTGAAATGTTGTAGAAGAATTCCATTTTCACTAGATAAACACGAAGTCAATAGTTTTTAAACGGTGAGAGAATGGCAATATAAGGTGAGAATATAACATCTAGTGAGAGACATTGTTGAAAATTATGTATGAAACCCAGAGCGACGTGACCAACAAAAGTCACTAGAGAAATGAATGCGGCCGGGTAAAAACCAACAAAGATCATTAACCATAGTGTAATCCTTGCTGTTGATCCAATGCCAAGCAATATTAACCAATTTTTTAGTTAGGTCAACATGCTATACGTGGCAACAGTGATAAAGTCCATGAGTAGGTCTAGAATTATCTAGAGATATTACTATTAATGCGTAGGAATCAATTTGAATATTGACATAGGTGTATCCAAATAATATCACATTAAAAATAACTATAAGAGTAGTGATATTCATATGGCCAAGTTTTTCATTAATCCATTACAATGAGATGTGGAAACACTTTGGATAAAACCATGATGTTTATAAGATGAGAACCATTAAACCATGGAGAATAATGCAGTGAAATGGTATAACAATGAGTTTACAATTATAACCGATAGTCAACATCATATGAATTCACCAAATTCAACATGGACTAAGGTCCATATTTTACATTGTGAGTAAAAAATAAAATAAAATAATATAAATCCAATGTTAGTAAAAAATTGTTACAGGTTAAATGTAATAGGTTATGTATCATGGATTTTGGATTGAAACTTAATGCCATAAAAAAAAATAATGTGTTGTAAAATAATATTGATATGTATACATTAGGAAAAGAATAGAAATCAAATAGAAAATCATTTATACGAAAGCATATCAAAGAAATTTTAAGTTGGTGTTAATAATAGGAGAACAACTTAAAGAGTAAAAATCGATAAAATTCCGAATAGACGGGTTTGAATCTAGATATTTGATAAAGGGTAACTAATGAGAAACACACTAAATTCTTACCTTTTAATTCATAGGGCATATCATAAAGTAAAAGCATGTATTTATTTTTTAGGAGTTGTGAGAAAGAAAAATATTTTCAGCAATGAAATTGGGAAGAACAGTCTTCAAAGATAAACCCTCTATAAATTTTAGAAACAATGTTACAATGAAGTCATTAGTTATAAATCCAAGTAGTGACATTTAGCCATTAAAAAAAAATACTAAAACATAAGTGTTGCAAGAGAAAAATTTTAATAGGTTATACCTCTATAAAAAAAATGTGTAAGACTTTGTAGAAGAAACCAATGTTCACTTGATAGACATGAAGTCACAATTTTTAAAAGATAGATGGTGAGAGAACATTGATAGAAGGTGAGCACAAAACATTTGGTGAGAGACACCATTGAAAACTATGAATGAAACCTTAGTTGCAGAGCAACATGACCGATAGAAGTCACCCGGGAAATGAATGTGGCATACTAAAACCCAATAAAGGTCATTAGAATCACAACAAAAAGCTAGTGCAATCCTTGCCATTGATCCGATGAAAAACAATCTTAACTATTGTTTTAGTTAGGCCAATGTGTTATACATGGAAATGAGGATAAAATCCATGTGTAGGCATAGAATTATCCAAAGATGCAACTATTAATGAATAGGAACTGATATGGATATTGAGATAGGTGTATCCAACTAATACCACATTCAAAATAATGATAGGAGTAGTGCCATTCATATGTCCAACTTTTTCATTAATCCATTACAATGAGCCATGGAAATAGTTTGGATAAAACCAAGATGTTTATAAGGTGAGAACTATTAAACTATAGATAATAATGTAGTGAAGTGGTATAACATGAGTTTACAACTATAACCAATAGTCAATATAATATGTATTCACTAAATTTGACATGGACTAAGGTCCTTTTGATGGTGTTTGATACCACCAACATACATGGGATCTACCCAATATAAGGTCCCAACTAGACCTCACATTGTCTGGTGTAGGAGTCCCATCCGAATTTCAGCTTGAATGTAGTTTACTTAAAGATATGCCTTGGCTTTAGCTGTTAGCACGAGACAGAAGTGCAATTGTCCTTTCCAATGAGCAAGCTAGTATGCCTTGTGAATGTTCAATAACTGATGTGTTAAGGTTCTTCTACTGCGAGGGGAAAATAAAGTGAGCCTCTAAGAGAGAAGTAATAATACCACCCTAATGGAGACACATGTGTAAGAGAAAGGTTCTTCTAACATCAAGTGAAATATTTCATTAGGATGTGATGATCATTATAAACATAACAACACATTTTCAATAAGGAGAACTGAAGTAACCGAAATAGTTCAACTAATCTTGTACTAATGAAATCAAACATAAACCATAAATATTCAAAAAATAGTCCTAGAAAAATTCACAATCCATGTATGAAAACAAGCTAGCCTAGAAGGTTTAAATATTAAGCAAAAATAGAAAGATACATAAATGCAATGAACACTACTAGCTCCAATAGTGGAGTGTAAGAGCCAACACTCTCTCCCTAAAAGTACTAACTCTGTCTCTCTAATGCCTTGTGGGAGAAGCCAAGGTAAAATTTCCTTTACATGAGGAATGATGATCTATTTATAACTTAAGGAATAACCTTTCACATCCTCATGACTCTTGACTTTCCAACTTCTAGTGACCTTTGCACTTCTACAACCTTTTGAGTTCCAAATGAATTTTGGAATTACATACAACTTTTGATATTACATGTCTTTTGGACTTACATGAATATTTAGTTCATACATGACTCTTGGACTTCCAATTATTCGTCTTTTACAATAATTAAAATAATACATCATGGCTTCCACATCATCATGTGATGAGACTTGACATGTTGCTATATTTGATGACTAGGAGTAATAATGACTAATGACATGGACTTTCTCGAGTGATGACATGGTTGCCACTTGTGTCTTCATTTATTCATATAGATTCAATTCATTGATGTCCTCACCCTCCAAAGGGTCTTTGATGTGATGGACTCTTCGGGTTGCTTTGATCATCAAGATTCAAGTGTGTTTTTCATTCTTTAGATGCTTCCTTTGTTTTTTCTCTTTGCCTGATCTTCCTCGTGTGTGATTTCCATGATGTTTCTAGAATACATGCATTTGAAATCACTCATGAAAAGAAACCATCAGCCTAAAATACCTTATTCTACCATTTTTTGTGCCTATTTTCTATTCATTGCTTTTCAATGTGCTCGAGAGGGACAAAACGAGAATTTGGGTGCATGGGTGCACTTTGAAAGGCTAAAGGGATGAAGGGGATATGCTTCATCACTTCGACATGCACTCAAGAAAGGGATATAGTCAAGGAAGAGTGCATGGCACAAGTCTAAAGGATGAAGGGGAAAGCTTCAAGCTTCCCAAGTGCACTGTGCACTCAAGGGAGAGAAAGAGGGAACATGGCACACTCTTGAATGTTGAAGGATAAGGCTTCATGTCAAAAGATTATGCTCATGCGATCAAGAAACCAAGGAGGGTGCATCCCTTCGGGTCGAATGATTGTTGTCAAGGAGAGCACATTCCTTAAGGTCAAAGGAGCACACTATAGGTTTTAACCCCGTACAGAAATTACCTGCATACGAATTCTAAATCACAGGAAAAATAAAAATGCGAGAGCATAACACATAAAATCACATATGCACAGAGATTTTCCCCTGGATCCCAAAACCGGGACTACCATCTTGATTTTCATTATGTTCCTTTCAATGTTACAATACATATTTATACATGCCGAAGCATCCAATACCATGGACCGAAAAACCATCGCGTCCAAAACCATGGACTGAAAACCATCGCGTCTAAAAAACATGTGCGAAATCATGCAACAAAAACCATAGGTGCGGTCCGCCCAACCTAACATAGGGTCCAAAACCAAAATTTTCCGTGGGGTTACGGGTACCCCTCAAACCCCCTGTTAACTATGTGGAAAGAATATAACACAACCCAACACACTCTCAAGGAGGGCGCATCCCTTTGGGTAGAAGCATGCTCTCAAGGACAACAAATCCCTTTAGGTTGAAGGATTGCATTCAAAGGAAACAAATGAGGGTGCATGGTGTAAGTCTGAAGGGTGAAGGATGAAACTTCATTCCTTTGAAGTGTTCTCACCTTCTCAAGAGACCAAGGAGGGTGCATGGCACAATTCTAAAGGTTGAAAGGTGAAACTTCATGCCTTTGAAGTGCGCTCATGTGCTCGAGAGACCAAAGAGGGTACATGGCACACGTTAGAAGGCTAAAGGAAGAGGCTTAATGCCTTTGAAGTGCACTCATGCGCTCAAAGGGTCAAGGGGGAGCACAACACATTTTGGAAGGTTGAGGGTTGGAGCTTAAGGACTTCGGGGTGTTCTCACGTGCACAAGGAGGGCACATTCCTTTGGGTTGTAGGAGTGCTCCCAAGGAGGGTGCATTCCTTTGGGTCAAACGAGTGCCCCTAAGGAGGGCACATTCCTTCAGGCCAAAGGAGTTCTCCCAAGGAGGGCATGTTATCACTCTATAATTTCTTAAGGCTATGAAAAAACCCAAAGGTAACCACATAACCACTTTTAATCTTAGTAGCTAGCCCTTCTAAACTCAAAGAGGGATCTCTCTATTGGATTTAGATTTGTTTTTGTGAGATTTTAGGCTAGTTATTAGGTTAAAAGTTTGATTTTTATAAATGTTTAGTTAAAACTACAAAGAAAGGCCATTGGGAAATGGAGTCAAGGTCTTAGGGTGATCAGATGCAGAAATATCAGAACATATTGAAACAGAGCAAGGTAGGCAGGCTATTGGATCTTTGAAGCTTTGTCGAGTGAAAGGGAGGAGTAGATTCATATTTAATTAAACATAAAGAATTTTAACATGAATTATATATTTAATCTCAGTTTGAAAACATATAAATTGCTTATAAGCCAAGACAAAGTGTGATTAAACAAGTTCAACCCTTCATCTTCTTTTAAACAATTCAAATAAGAAAACATATGAAAACAAAGATATAACAAGTTTACAAAAGCAAAGACATCACCAATTATCTTGACACATGAATCCTGGAACAATATTTTGTATTAATGAAATGATCACTTTCAGCTCAAAAAACAAATTTACATCAAAATTTTCTTTCTTGATACAAGTCCCAACCTTTTTTTTATTACAAATGGAACAATATATAGAATAAAACTCTCCTAAATTGTTACAATAATTCTGGAATAAAATCTTGAATAATAACTAAAAATAAAATATTATATGCAATTTATCTACTAGAAATATTGATTTGTTCATTAAACTATGCAGGAAAACTACAAAATGATCCTCAATCTACTGATCTTCTGCTGCTAGGTGTCTTAGACTGATGATATCTTATTTCCATTGAAATCTAGAGTTGATGATTTTCTACTTTAGATTATGGAAAGGTTGAAGTTGTCTTAAAAAAACCTGCTACCTGCCCTCTGTTGGTGCACTAAGATGACTATTAAAAGAAAACTTAATACCTACATTAGTTATCAAACGAAGGTAAGTCTATTTATTTCAAAAGTGTTAACCATTGTCTATGCAAGTGAATTCAGAGGCTAATTCAGAGTGAAAAGATTTCGAATCATTGCCATAATTAATATCTAATTCTCGAAGTTCAATCCAAAACAAATCTGAAGGAAAATCTTAAATCATTTTCAAATATATTTTAATCTATTGTGTAGAGAACTAAATCTGAATGCAAGTATGCTAAAGGAATCACTCTTAATATATTTATTAACTAGCAGTGGAAATAATTCATTCAACAAGAAGGAAAACTACAACAAATAAACACCAAGCAACTATTCAAGCTTTTAACTCAAAGTAATCAACCGTGAAATTAAGATCTCTGATAACACTACTTCAGAAGGAGCACCAATCAAATACTTAAATTAATCTGATAAATTCATCAAATATTAACACACAGATGTAAACATAGCAAGATCTAGAATCTACTTTGAATGGTAAAGATAAATCACAAAGATCAATACCCACAACAATCAGAATAATTCTACTTTTATGAAATAACAGGAATAAATAATTGCAAGAGTAAAAAGAAATAAGTATGGCACAAGCACAATAGTAAATCCCCAAGCGACTGGGCCCAGAGTCTCCAGAAGTCACTGTTATGAAACCATCTCAAGAAAAGATAGAAAAGATAGATCAACGTCTTATAATTCAGCCTCTTCGAGGGGGAAACCTACTTTACATTACATAAATGAACAATTCTTGGATGATTCAAATGACAAAACCTCATTTCTATATATAGGAGTCTAAGGAGTCCAAATATAACCCAGCCGACCTAACAATAATAATATAAAGCCACAAAAATAACAATAGAGGGATTCTATGGGGCATAGTAATAACAATATGGGGACAATAGCGGCACAACGATATTAATAAGGGGTACAACTACAATAGTAATGGGGTAATCACTAGTATTATAGGGACCCAACATGCCCCTCCCTTCAAAAAAAGTGTTGTCCTCAACACTTGAGTAGTTCTAGATGCTTCTATATAAAATTCTCATCCTCCCATGTGGAATCTTCAACAGATAAGTTCTTCCACTTGATAAGATACTCTGAAATTGATCGATTTCGTAGCTGTCGAGTTCTTGTTTCTATTACTGCTTCTGGTTCCAATATAATTTTTCCTTCCTCGTCAAGTTCTGGCAATATTGTTTGAACTTGGAGCTTATCGCCTATAACCTTCTTTAAACATGAAACATGGAAAACTGGGTGCAATCGAGAAGCTGCAGGAAGCTCTAATTGTATGCCATAGTACCAATCTTTTGCAACACCTTGTGTAGAAATTTTGAATAATAAACACATATTCAATGGAGATTATCTTGATCATGTACTATTGTGGAATACATACACAATACATAAGCTCCTCTACGTTGATCATCAATATAGTAGCATCAATAACAATAAAACATCAAGAGCATGCACACATTAACACAGTATGTAACCCAGGGAAAGCTTACAGCTGAAAACCCCACACTATCTGTATATTAATGATTTAGAAGATGTAACATTACAATAGTCAATACTTCTCATAAGTATCCAGCACTATCTCCACCTGTTACACACGATAAAGCTCAGATCTGATCTCCAAATCTATTCCACTGCTTGCATGCCTCCACTGCTCAATACCTGCCCAAGAATGGATGAGAATGGTTGAACCAAACTCGTATTTACCTCAAAAGAATCACTCACACTAGGAATCATGTGAGCAGAGGCTATAATCACTTGGTATTGGCCAATTCTCATTGGCATAACTCAATCCCATTGATTGTGCAATTCCTCATGCACAACTATCGTCACAATTGATAGCAATCTGATCCTCTAACACTTGTCCCTGCTGAACTGAACATGCACTGACATGCAACTGAGTTAATTGATGTATTCTTTAGTTGCATTATGAGTTAATAATTAGTTTAAAAACTCATCATTAGTCTATTTGCAGTTAGACTAATTACAACTAGTTTAACCAAGTCAAACTGAACACAACTCCATCAACTCCACAATCAACTCCACCAAACTCAACTGATTGAGTTCTAACTGAAGTCACGCATGCAACAACTCAACTGACCCACAAAGAAAACATATTTCCTTCTGACATCTACATGTGCCACATCTGTAGCTCAAACTGAAGTGCTCCAAGAGAATAAGATAAAGTTTATAGTCTAAATATCATTATAAGCTAATAATATTTGATTGCTCTATAATTAAACTTGACAATGTCACCGCTGTTGTCTAAAAATAAAAGTCCATCTATTTTTTCCAACTTGACCAATCATCCATAAAAAACATCCTGCAACTCATAGAAATGATCCATATGTCTAAAAATAGACTTTGCGCCATAATTTGCTTGCGGGCCCACTTAGTGAAGGCGACTCTTTTCACTAAGCTCCATCATCTTGTTGCAATCTCAACACTCCCTCTTGACAAGATATTGTAGGTTTTAACCCCTTAAAATTACCTGCATACGAATTCTAAATCACAGGAAAAATAAAAATGCGAGAGCATAACACATAAAACACATATACACAGAGATTTACCACTGGATCCCAAATCCGGGACTACCAGCTTGATTTTTTATTATGTTCCTTTCAATGTTACAATACATATTTATACATGCTGAAGCATCCAATACCATGGACCGAAAAACCATCGCG
>APFE030413055.1:154720-165877 GCA_000404065.3 Pinus taeda
TGGTAAGTGGTTTAGGAGGGGGGACTGAAATGAAGGTGAATAGGATAGCTATAAAATATGGTAAAAGTGAAAAAAAAAAATTGGACCCCCCTGGTTAAATGTTGGAGGGGCTGGGGGTCCAAAATATGTCAATAACCATTGATTTAACTTTGCACATATCTAGAGGCATGAAAGATTAGGGTGATTTAATATTTAAGTTAAAGGTGATTTGACTTTTTTATTTTGACTTTGGCTTATGCATGAAATTAAATGTGGTTCTAATGTTTTAAAAACTAGGTTGCAAAGTTATTTTTGAATTAATTTTAATAATTCAAACAAATAATTTCGCACTTAGAGTTTTTCTATGTTTTGTGGTTTTGATGAGAAGACTTCAACTTGCTCTATATTTTGATACAAATGTCAGTTTGAAGCACCAAAAATATTCTGAGCACTTTACCATGAAGACACCTACAACATGACCTGAACCAGAATTTATATGCAAAAAATCTCCCAAACATTCCGACTTGTCTTGACCACAAGACTTCAAGAATTAAATGGCTCCTTGGACAAGCAAACTTTTAGACTATGACACCTAGTGGTTCATAGGATAAACTTTATCAAAATATTCCCCAACATAAATAACCATATAGTCATTAATTAATATTATAAATTATTGGACCCTAATAGGGTGCATTCCTTCAAGTCAAAGGAGTGCGCTCAAAGGAAGGCTTGGTTTTTGAAGGGTGCCTTTTAGAACAAGGAAGGAGAAAGATGGATTAAGGAGTGCACTTTGAAATTTTGAACGGCGTAGTGCACACTTCCAGAAAATGAAGGATTTTGATCAAGGCTCCAAAGTGTGCTCATGCACTCTTTGCCTCAATGGGTTTTCTTCGAAACAAAAATTAGTCTAAGTTTGGGAGATAAAACAAGGAGTTATCATGACAAGTTTAAACATAAAACCATGTGTGACTCATACCAACTCATCAATAAAACTTATAAAATCTTGAAAAATGATAAATATACATCAAAACATCACTTTGTACACATTCCCCAAATACCACGAGTGAAGTGTGTGTGACTGCGACCCAAAAGTGTTGTTTTACAACAACAAAGATGGTATGACCATGAAATGCACCTAAATATGTTCTAATCAATGCAACAACACTTGAAACCACTCAAGAGCATTTGAAACACATATAAAAACATGAGACAACATTTGATGATCAAGGCGACACATTAGATACGATGATGATAGTAGGCTCCAAAATTTGAATGTAGTGAAATTTTTGGACGTTGTTGTAGCAATGACAACACGTCCATATTTTACGCAAAGACAAATAACATAATAGAAATCAAATGTTAGTAAACATTGTTACATGTTAAATGTAATATGTTATATTAATGATTTTGGATTGAGAATTAATTCCATAAAAAAATAATATGTGTTGTATAATCATATTTATATGTTTACATTAGGTAAAGGATAGAAATCAAATAGACAATCATTTATATGAAAGTGCACCGTGGAAAGTGTAAATTGGTGTTAATCATAATATATTGGAATTAGAGTTAACATTACATGCTCATTCTGAGGTAGTCAGTTCTTTATTATTAAAAAACAAAAATCACTAGAATTAGAAGAAGTCATTATCACATAGACAAAATTTGTTGTCTATTATTATTATTTATTAAAAAAAATGGGTATTAGTGAGGGTCTTTACAGAGAGATCTCAAAGGAATCCTTGTGTCGCCTCTCAAGCATAAGAATCTAACACTAAGACCAAAGCCATTAATGGAATTGGATGGGGACAACCACTTAATTGGATTATAAAAACATAGCCATGGGAACCAATTCAACAAGAGAAGATCAATGCAAGGTTATGTTGGAAAAATTTCCTTCCAATCCCTAACATTTCTTTGCATTCTTGGAGCTATACCATTAGATATTTTTCAGAAAATTCTTTGGGAGAGACTATAATTGCATAGAATGAGAATAAGTAGCATGCTTCAGGATAGGCACGAGGGTCCATTTCCCATAAGCCACCTTTAGCATCTCTGAGAAAACTCTATTATCATGTTGTCACCATTAAAATGAGTTCTTTGCTTCCCAATTTCTTCTTTTGCGCTTTTCTTGTTTGGATTTGTAACTTGTTCATTCCATGCTTGAATATTATTACATTGTTTGTTATTTTTATTTTATTTCATTATAATAGCTATTTTCTTTATGTGTAGGGAATAATAGCCTATATTGAACTAGATTTTGGGACACTCATTCTCCGAAAACCAAGAAGAAATTGGTGACTCCACTTTTATTTTTTCACTAGTTTTTGTTGTTTGTAGTGATTATTTCTCTTTCAATTCCATTTGTAGGTTCACGTTACCTCATTTCTTCATGTTGTTGGAATAATTCGGCCCTGTTTTATTTCAATGATGACAGATGTGACTATAAAAAAATCAAATGCTCAGATTTTGAAAAATATTTTTAACACTCGTCAAAACCACATGAATGTTAGGATTATGTATGCACTCGTCTATAAAATCCATTCACTTTGTAATTTTACTTTGATTATTAAGTTGGATGGTAATCATCGATAATTTTTCCCCACTCCTATATATTTTTGCAAGGTAGTGTAGGTTATTTTTTTCATCAAAATTAACCACTATAGTGAACTAATTTTTTTTTTTTTTTTGCCACATGGATGGATTTAACTTCATTATTTTAATTTTAGTTTGGTAATTGAATTGGTAACCTCATTGTTGAGTATGCTCTTCCCATTGCACACAATATGATATGGAGTAATAAAAAAAAAAGAAAAAAGAAAAAAAATGATTTTCATTTTCACTTCCATTAGGGATAACGATTAAATCATCTAGTTTAGAAGGAAAGTAAGTGTCCCTTCATATGCACATGTTTTCTTTTTTGCAATGTACAATTTCACATAGTTTAATTATCTTGAATTTTAATAAAAAATCATATCACATATTTACAATCTAACAAACATTGTTATTTACACCAGTTACTTTGCACTTTCCATTGCACTCAATATGGTATGGGGTAATCAAAAGAAATGATTTTGCTTTTCACTTCCCTTAGGGATAGAGATTAAATCATCTAGTTGAATTAGGAGGAAAGTAAGTGTCCCTTCATATGCACATGTTTTCATTTTTTCAAGGTACAATTTCACATTGTCTAATTCTCTTGGATTGTAAGAGATAAAATCATATCCACATCTTTAGAATCTAGCAAACATTGTGATTTACAATAGTCACTTTGCAATGATGTCACATAAAACACTTGAATTTCTTTTAGTTGTTTCTTCATAAGTATTCTATTCCCCTTGTACCTATAGTGATCTAGGAGAATCAAAACATTAATTTGGATTGTTGTATGTTTTTCATTTTTCACGCCCTAATTAAAATGAGTCTTGCACCATCATTCCAATCTTAGAGCCAATTAAAATCAATTTAACTTAAACACACTAATCTCCCCCATTGTGGGGTCACAAATGAATATTTTAGTCCAAGTGATGACTCTAGGAGTAGGAATCCAAATAATATCCCCCCTTGGTCATTTTCATTTCAAATGTATAAAGTTGTCTTTTAGAAGCTTTAAATCCTCCCTAATAGAATTATAAAAAGGAAAGTGGTGAGAAGAAACCCATGAACGGGGAAAGGGTTATACCAATGGTTTACAAGCCTCCTCGAGTCTCCTAAATCTTGGTAGGGACTTTGAATTTGTGGTCAATACCAAAAAGTTGATATCTATCATCGACACTAGATGGAGGTTACTTAGTGGCCCAAACATAGGGAATATTACCCAAGTTGGAGTTTGTGGGATCATTAGTGTGACAACCCTTTTTCGGTTAATCCCCTCTTCTAAATTATAATAAAAATTGTTGTAAGTGAATTTTGGAAATGTAAGCACAATTAATTAGATGAGGAATGGGACACGCTAATTCAGAGTTTTTGGAAGGATATTTCTAGCGAAATTGGAGAAAATTGGTTATTTAATGCCAATCATGGGCTGATTAGTGTGATTAAATGAAGTTGAATGAATTTTTATGAAGTTAGAGGAAGTGTAAGGGTTTCCTCGGAATAAAGGGATGACAAGAAAATAATCCTCTTATGCAAGTCCACAAGAAAAGAGGAATGAAAATTAAAGAAATGAATTTTTGATAGCAAGGAAACTTTTCAGGAAAGTAATAGAGAAACGGGGACTCAGGAGGAAATGAGTATATAGAGGATATTAGAGAACAACAAGCAAATTTAAGGAACAATGTTAGAGACAAAAGAAAATTATGAAGAGGAATAACAACAAATCAAACAACATTTTGAGGAGGAAACAATACCATGGTTGGATAGGGGGAAAGAAGAGGAGTTTGTTGGTATATTATCAAGGAGAAACATGTTTTTTATTATGAGCATTGGAAGAACAGGGTGGAAATCTATCAGGTGAGAGGAAGAGGTTCTCTAGACTCCCAATTTGGGGGATGCCCTATTCCTTTGGATTCTTGGTTAAAGAGTGTCCATGGTATCTTATTATGCTTAGTTGTAGGATTAACAATTATTTATTGAGATCTAGGCTCTTGATTTAGGGTTGAGCCATGAGAATTATTATTTCTTGGTTATTCTCAGTGAGCTCTAGATTTCTAGTTTAGGGTGGATCAATTTGGGCATTATTATAAGGGTGGTGTTACTTTATGAAACTAGGGTCAACTTACACTTTGGATAGCTCAATTTATGGATATGATGATTTCATCGAATTCCTCTTTTTGAGAGGACCAAAATCAACCTAAATGTCATCAAATTTGGATAAGGGAAAGTGTACTTATGAAGGAAAGCCCACATATGCACATTTGGACAGGTCGACCCTAATGATAAATTGGTCACCCTTAGAATCCAATAAATACAAGTGACTACAAGGTCAATTGGAAATCACCAAGAATTTTCTTCTTCTCTTCTTCATTGATTGGTTCACACAGGTCTAAGAGTGGGACAACAAAAGAAGTTCATAAAGGTTTGAAATTACAGGGTCCAAGGCTTAGAATTTTTGTAGGGTTTCTAGATTATAGTCACTGGCTTGTCACAAAAAAAATTTGATCATTGTCAATGGCTTGCAAGCTCAAGGGAGCGAATGGAAGCCTTCATTCGCTTGCACATCTCCTCCTCCATGCAACTGAGAATTTTCACTGAGATTTGACCATTAAATGAAGATGACCACAGATACAAAAAGTCGTCTCTGATATATTTTGATGTTGGAAACATATTTATGATATTGTATTGGGATCATTTTACTCTCTTTATGACAATCTAATAAAAGAATAATTTTGAAGTTTTTTCCCCCTTGTGGGGTTTTTTCCCTGGTCTTTGACCAAACCTGGTGTCTCTTGTTGATGTGTTGAATATCTCCTTTTTCATTGCATTTATTGTTATATCTTCAATTACTTGTGATGATTGGAAAGATTAATTTTTATTGAAAAGATTTCTAATTGAAGTATTTGATTGGCTAAAGTAATTGATAAAACATAGAACAATCTAAAAATTTAACATGGTATCAAAGCTAAGGTGAAGGTCAAGCCCAAAAGGAGAAAAAAATTGAAGCAATCATCTTTGGAAAGTTAAAGGAGCCAATCTCTCCAAGTCAATATGTCTTCCTTCTTCAAGGAAAATGAGATGTTGGGTGACTCATACAATTTTGTTACATGAAAATTCAAGTTGGAGATCATAGCTAACAACAATGATGTTTTGGAATACATTCAAGGAAAAGTACCTTAGCCTCTAGAGAATGCTTCCACTACTACCAAGAACAAGTGCAAGAAAGGTGAGTTGAAAGAAAAGAAAATTATACTTGATGGTTTACAAGATAATTTACTTGCATATGTTGGAAATTTGATGATGGCTAAGGACATGTATGATAAGATAAATGGCATACATGAAGTCAACAATTTGAATGAAATCATCTCCTTGAAATATCAACTCAAAGACATGAATATGAACAAAGGAGAGTCTGTGCAATCCTACATTATGAGGATATCTCGTCTTAGAGATCAATTGGAAATATTTGGGAAATCTGTGCCTAACAAGTTGGAATTGGTAATTATGACTCTAATAGACCTCCCTCCTATTTTGGAAACATTTATTACTACTATAATAAGAAACAATGTCCTCCCATCATTTGATGAAATTATTGGAAATGTCACTCAAGAAGAATCAAGGATGATATCTAGAGGAAGGATTCAAAATCATGAAGAAGGAAAGCCTATCATCACTCATGAAAAGAAGAAGAAGAAAGGTAAAGGAGGTCCATCAAGTTCAATAAATCCATCTCCTTGAAATGCAAATAAAAGGAAGGAATTATTGTAGATTGAATTCTACAATTGTCATAAGAAAGGCAAATATGCTCGATATTACCCCGATAAGAACAATGGACCATGCTACAATACTAGAAGCAACACCAACAAATTCAATGGTCGAATAAGAAGAGATGATCAAAAAAATGACCACAATGGAAGAGATGAAAGAAGAAGAAGAGATTCTCTAATTGATCATGAAAAACATCTTCTTCCATAGAAGCAGTCAAGATTCTACATGTATGAAATTAATGTTGCAAATCAATTTGAATATATTCTTATTTCTACCCTTACTAGTTCATCTCCTCTGGATTCATGGAATGGTTGGTTGATAGTGGGGCCACTCATCACTTCATTGGATACAATGAAGTCCTCTCTAATTTGGTAGAGAGAAAGTCAAATTTGAAAATTATTATTGGAGACAACTCCACTCATCTTGTAAAAGGTTTTGGGTCTGTGAAAGTTTAGTTGAATTATAGGGAATCTATTTTGTTCCATGTTGTGATGCATGTGCCAAGATTGAATGAGAATTTCGTATCAATACCCACTTTGGAAGACAAAGTCATGATGGTTGAATTCATCAAGGGAAAGGTTCTTAATTGGACTATTGGATCACCTATCAAAGATGCATTCACATTGGGATCAATATATGAAGGAATCTATAGGGTTACTGGAATACCACTTCTAACATTGGTCCATGATACTAATCATCTAAGCGAGCTATCACACCTAATATTTTACAATCTACATTATGATCTTATTTCAAAATTGGAGATAATGGTCTCATGGATTCCCAAAGTTCAAGCCCATCATGATGGAGTATGTCTAGGTTGTGCTAGTGGAAAGAAGACAAGGGGACCATTCCTCTCTAGAGAGAATAAGACAAATGACATCCTTCATCTCATTCATTCTGACATATGTGGTCCGATTTCCATGAATTCTATTTGTAGCCATCTATACTACATCACCTTCATTTATGAATAATCAAGAAAGACATGAATATGTTATTTGAAGGACACTGGTGAAGCCTTAAAAATGGTCAAGGAGTTCAAAGCTTTGATCAAAAATCAAATTGAGAATAAAATCAAAATATTCAGGTCTAACAACGGTGGATAGTACATATCAAAAGATTTCATTGATTTTTTCAATAAGGAAGGTATCAAGAAAGAGAAAATTGTACCATATACTCCCAAAAAAAATGGAGTGGTTGAAAATAAGAATAGGTTCATTATTGAAGCTTCTTATGCCATACTCCATGATCAAAATTTTTCGAAGTTACTTTGGTGAGAAGCAACAATTGTTGTCCTATATGTTCAAAACAGGGTGCCTCATAAAGCATTAGAAAATAAGACCCCATAAGAAGTGTTCACAAGTGTCAAGACCGATGTTGGCCATCTTTGTATATTTGGATGCACCGTATGTTTTCATGTGCCATAGGAAAAGTGAAACAAGTTGGAAGCCTCAGAAAATAAATAAATAAATATTGTGAAAATTATAAATCATTTAACATATATATTCTTGGTCAAAGGAAGGTTGTAATTTGCAAGGATGTTACATTCGATGAATATGCTTCCCTTGGAAAAGAAAGGAACATTTCTTTACCTCCACCTCCTGAGAAGAATGATGATATGGATATTTTAGATGATCCTTCTGTTCCTGAATCTGAGACAGATATTGTTGATGATCCCATGGAGCCCATGATCCCTTAGATCCTCCTCCATGTCATCCTCCTGCCAAGAAGAGGCCAATTTAGCTTCAATATGCTTTATAAGATGATAAGAAACAAGCTCTTGTTCGAAGATTATTTATAGAAATGAAGAATCCATGCAGTTACCAGGGAGATGTTATAGCCATGATCACTATGATTCAAGCTGAACCTCCCACATTCAAAAAAGTTGTGAAAGAACAAGTTTGGGAACACTTTATGGCCGAATAATATGAATCGATTATGAATAATGGCATATGGGATATTGTGCCTAGACTGAAGGGGAAATCTATAGTGACTTCAAAATGGATATTCAAGATCAAGCACAGAGTTGATGATAGCATTGATAAATACAAGGCAAGGTTCATGGCTTAAGGATTCTCCCAAAATGAGGGAGAATATTAGGATGATATATTTTCCCTATGGCTCGATATACAACCATTAATTCAATAGTTTCCCTTGCCACAAGTCAAGGATCAACCCTTCATCAGATGAACATGAAGACCGCATTCCTTCATGGCATGTTACAAGAAGAAGTATATGTTGAGTAGCCACACGGATTTGAAGTAGAGGGTCAAAACACACATATTTGAAGGTTGAATAATGCATTGTATGATTTGAAGCAAGCCCCCAGAGCATGGTACACCCACATAGACTATTATTTGGTGAAGTTGGGATTCACAAGAAGCAATGTCAATCCCAACCTATACTTCAAGGTAGTTCAAGGTATGTCGTTGATTTTGGTTTTATATGTTGACGATCTATTCTTAACAGGTAGTGAGCCCATGATGATCAAGTGTAAGAGGGAGTTAAACTATGAATTTGAGATGAAGAACCTTGGACTGATGCATTACTTTCTAGGCCTTGAGGTGTGGAAATGGCCTAGTGATATTTTCTTTCACAAGGAAAATATCTTGTGAAGCTTGGAATGGCATAATGCAAGCCCCTACCCACACCGATGGAAATGAACTTCAAGAATCTATGTGGAGAGGCTACATGATACGATTTGGTGAATCCATACAATTATAGATAGTTGATTGGGGTTCTGATGTTCCTAGTGAACACTTGTCCAGACATATGCTATGCAGTGAATATGTTGAGTCAATTCATGAAAAAAACTCTCCATGCATATTGGATTGCTATAAAGCACATTTTGAGATATTTTCATGGGGCGATCACACTTGGTTTGAGATATTATTTCAAAGATGTTTGACTTCATGGATACACTGATGCTGAATGGGCAGGAAATGTTGGCGACAGGAAGAGTACATCTGGATGTTTTTCTAGTCTTGGATCTACCATGATATCATGGATGAGAAAGAAGTATAAGTTCGTAGCATTGAGTATTACCGAGGTAGAGTATATTGCTGCTAGCATGGCCAGATGCAAAGCATTTTGGTTGAGGAAGCTGTTTTGAGAGCTATTTGAGCAGGTCCTAGAACTTACAGTGATATATTATAATAAGAAGAGTGGGATTTGTCTATTAGAGAATCTTGTATTTCATGACAAGTCCAAGCACATAGAGATACAGTATCACTTAATTCGAGACATGGTGTAGAGAGGAGTCGTTAGACTCCATCACATACCGACAAATGAGAAGATTGAAAATATTTTTACTAAGCCTTTGCTTAAAGGGATGTTCTTTGTATTTAGAGACAAAATTGGACTAATGGATGTGATCTCTCATGATAAGGGGCATCATTGATCGAGGACGCTAAGCCAATTCTTCCCCCCTTTTTGAGCTCCTAAGGTGAGGAATTGAGATGGAGGGATCTTAGTGTTGAGGGATCTTTGGACAATAGGGTATCACCCCTATCTGTTACCCATAGGGTTAGAGATGTTTCTCCCCTATCTTGGTCTTTGCAGATTATACCCCAGTTGGCATCATACCCACAAGTCGAGCTTGTTGGCATTATCCCTCCCTGCTTGGCCAATAGGTTAAGGAGGCTTGGGGCATGTGATCCTTACCTTTTGGAAAGTTAGGTATTGTTGAAGGCTCGAAAACATATACTTACAACATTATAAGGTATACCACCTGGTCAAGAACATAGAGCAACTCCTTTTCTATTGAAATGGTGGTTCCAACTGGTTAAACTAGGTCCAATTACCTTCTCTCTATCTCCACTAGCTTAAAATATGACTTTCACCTACCAATAGAGAAGAGACATCATATCAATCCTCTTGTTGATCAGGAAAGAAAGTGATCCTTAAGATGATATGGGGCTCAACCAAGCTACAACTAAATTTTTCCTCTTTGGGAAGAGGAATTTTAAGATGTAGAAACAAGAATTAAAATGAAAAACGTAACCTTTGATGCACTTATCCTATCTGATTTGAAGGAAAGAATATTCTTTCTCTCAATCGAGAGAAAACTAAATTGACAAGAAAATAATCATGCAAGAAATGGAATTGGAATCAAGGAATTGGAACAAGGGGAAAAGAAGCATGTAGGAATTGGAATTGGAAGAATCACTTTCTTTCCTGATCAGAAAGAGGATTGATCTTATGTCTCTTCTCTATTGGTAGGTGAAAGTTATATTTTAAGCCAATGGAGATAGAGAGAAGGTAATTGGATCTAGTTTAACCCTTTAGAACCACCATTTCAATAGAAAAGGATATGCAAGAGCAAAATTAATGACGTGGAATGTGCGTCCTCTGACAGGGCTTATAAATTATAGCACCTTTATATAATGGTTGAACTTTGGTTATATGATATGTTTGTTTTAATACTCTAAAGTCTATAAAAAGGCTTTTCCACATACATATTTTGAATTTAATATGTCCCCCATGCCACTTATATGGATTGGATATTATATTATTTTATTATGACATAATCCATTGTATTATGAATTGGAGTTTTGACATCCGGAAATTCTAAAAGGGTTCCTCCGATGTCAAAGCTTCAATATCTCCAATATATTATAACCACTTGCTTAATTAATACAAAGCCACTTAGTCTTTGTTTTTAACATAAAATTACTTCATTAAGATCCAACTTGATCTCGAGGTCTATAATTTATTAAAATATTTCATTAGAATATTTAAAAATAAAAATTTAATTATCTTTACAAAGATAAATGTTTTATTCACTTTGAAAGCTTAAGTAGAAAAACTAAGACTAGT
>APFE030413055.1:182272-234182 GCA_000404065.3 Pinus taeda
GATACTTTTTTTGATAGTGGCTCACAAGTAAATTTAATTTCTGAAGCAATTGTAAAGAAGTTGGGATTAGTGACTACACCTCACAAGAAACCATACCCATTAGGATGCTTAACTGATAAAGCACAACTACAAGTGACTAGACAATGCAAACTCAAGTTTTCTTTTGGGTTAGAATTTGTAGATGAGGTTGAGTTAGACATAATTCCTTTGGATATATGTGGAATTGTTTTAGGAACTCCTTACTTCTATGACCGAAAAGCTATTTTCTATAGAGCCGAGAATAAATATCTACTTGTTAAAGAGGGAATCGAATACTTTGTAAGAGCTCATAAGCTCAATAATAATTATACTCTCATAAACTCAAGGCAGATGAAAAGAATGATAAATTCATGCAAACAATTCTTACTGATGGTTGTAAAGGAAAATAAACCTGATAAAACCAATGTATTTGAGGGATGTAATGCTAAACAACAAGCTGATTTAGAAAAGGTTGTTTCAAAGTATGATATCTTGTTTCAAGAACCTAAAGGTTTGCCACCCAAAAAGGAAATAGTGCATGATATTATTTTGCAGCAAGATACTCCATTGCCTAACATTGGAATGTACATGTTGTCTGCTTTAGTGAACGCAAAAATTAAGAAACAGGTGTAGGAGTTGCTCAAGAAGGGGTTCATCAGACCTAGCACATCACCATGTGGGTCACCAATCGTTTTAGTGAGAAAGAAAGATGGCTCATGGAGAATGTGGATTGATTACTGAGCACTGAATAAGATAACAATAAAAAAACGTTATCCCCTTCCTCGCATCGATGATCATTTAGATCAATTGAAAGAAGCTGTTTATTTTTCCAAGCTAGACTTGCATAGTGGATACCATGAGGTTCGAGTTACAAAACAAGATGCATGGAAGACTGCTTTCAAAACAAAGCAGGGATTGTATGAGTGGCTAGTTATGCCTTTTAGCTTAACTAATGCTCCTACTACTTTCATGAGATTAATGAATGATGTACTTAGACCTTTACTTGATGATTTTGTTATTGTGTATTTGGATGACATTTTGATGTTTAGCAAAACGTGGGAAGAACACTTAAAGCATGTTAAGCAGACACTAGATGTTTTGAAAAGGGAAAAAATTTATGTTAAACTCTCAAAATGTGAATTTGGCAAAACATCTTTCAATTATTTGGGTCATATAGTAGGGGGTGGTGAATTGAAGATAGATCCCTCTAAAGTGGCAGTGATTGTGAACTGGCCTAAACCCAAATCTGCTACAGAAGTTAGAAGCTTCTTAGGAGTTGCACAATATTGAAGGAAGTTCATTTCTAACTTTTCCTTAATTTCAGCGCCCTTACATGCTTTAAAAAGATTGAACAAGGTGTTTCAGTGGGGAGGCAAATAACATAAAGCCTTTGGCACCTTGAAAGAAAAGATTAGTACAACACCTATACTAGCACTGCCTGATCTTCAAAGACCATTTGAGATCCAAACAGATGCCAGTGACTATGCCATGGGAGTAGTGTTGACACAACATGGTAAACCCATATGTTATCATTCTGAGACATTTAATTCTGTAGTAGTTAACTATCCTACTTATGATAAAGAATTGTATGCACTAGTACAGAGTGTGAAAAAGTGGAAACATTATTTAATGGGCAAAGAGACAGTAATGCATACTGATCATAAACCACTTCAATATCTACACTCCCAAACTAAGTTTCAACAATCAAGGCTCTATAGATGGATGGGTTTTCTACAACAGTTTCATTTAGTCATTAGATATAAAAAGGGCATACATAACAAAGTTGCAGATATGTTATCTAGACCCATCATAAATGCATCTACTATACTTAAGCATAATTTTGTGTTACTTGAGAGTTACATTGAACAATATGCTCAATATATAGACTTTAAAGATGTATATGCAACTTTAAGTCAAGGCAAATGAGTAGAAGAATTGGATTATCATGTAAAGGACCAACTCTTATATCATTGTGGGAAGTTATGCATTCCACAAACTGAAAGAGTAAAGATAATTCGAGAAGCACACACTTCTCTAATATCAGGTCACTTTGGGGTAAGTAAAACAGTTGCTTAGCTACAAAGATTTTGTTATTGGTCAAAAATGAATGAGACAGTTTCTAGATATGTAAGAGGGTGTACTATGTGTGCAAAAAGCAAGCCCAGCAATAGAAAACTAAGTTTGTACACTCCATTACCAGTTCCATCTCATCCTTGGGAAAGTGTTTCCATGGACTTTGTTGGAGGACTGCCTAAATCTAGGAAAGGTCATGATTATCTGTATGTTGTTGTGGATAGGTTCAACAAAATGTGTATTTTGATACCTTGTAATAAACAGATTACAACTAAACAAACTGCAAAATTGTTCTTTCAACATGTATGGGTTCATTTTGGATTACCCACTTCCATTGTATCTAGTCGAGACACCCAATTTGTGGGTAAGTTTTGGCCAAGTCTGTGGCAACTGATGGACACCAAACTGAATAAAAGCACAATTTTTCATCCACGAATTGATGGCCAGATAGAAGTAGTTAATAGGATAGTAATCCAGTTGCTCAGGGGATATTGCAGAAAGCATCCTAAGCTTTGGGATGAACATTTATGTTATGTGCAGCATGTTTAGAACAGAGCAAAACATTATTCTACACAAAGATCTCCTTTTGAGACCTATTTTGGTTTCACCACAAGGTCTCCTTTGGATCTTGTCTTTGGTAAAGACACCATAGTTGAGGGACACAGTGATGTGGACAGGGAAACTAGGTTCATTGAACATATCCAAGAGATCCACCAGGCAGTACAGGAACAGCTGGAAAATAGCCAAGCCAAATACAAGGCAAGTCATGACAAGCATCGAATGGAGCATATTTTCCAAGTTGGTGACCAAGTTTGGTTGTATATCAGCAAGGACAGGATGCAAGGTGAAGGTAAAAAGCTAAATCCTATCAAGTATGGACCCTTCAAGATCCTTGGGAAGATTGGTGAGAATACTTTTCACCTTGATCTACCAGATTACATGCACATCTACTCAGTCGTAAATGTAGATTGCTTGAGATTGTTTGAACCTTCACTAATTGAAGATCCTAAAGGGTGGAGTCAATTTCCTTCTATTGATGATCTGTTACCTAAATATCTTAATGAATTGCAGGAAGACATAGTTTTGGACAGAAAGGTGAGGACGACACGCAGGGGAGATGTTGAGTACCTCAGAATTGGGCTCAAGGGTTCAAAACCGATCAGTGCAAAGTGGATAGAGATTGGACAAGTGAGACAATTGTACCCTCACTTAGTCGATGCTTGAGAACCAACTTTTGGTGGTCCAAAATATTTTTCAATGGGAAGGCCATGATCTGAATTGGATCCATGAAAATTATTAGAGTTCTATGACTGTATCAAATTAGGATAGACTTCAAAAAACTTATGAACAAAGAGCTATCAGGAAGACCTTTGGACAGTGGCAGTTTGTAGCTAGCAAGGAACGACGAGGACCTCGGTCAAAGCGTGCTGACCAAGGCCCATGGAGACCATGTAGGACACAAACTAGCAGTTAGGAAGTCCGGATCAGAAAATGGAGGCCGTTTCTGATGTGCGATTAGTGCTCGCTGGGAAAAACCCCTCGAAATGGAAATACCCCGAGCGCTCGGTCATAAGGAAAATCCAAAAACCATGGGAAAAGTGCTAAAGCAAAAGGCAGGTCCCGCACTCCAAAATCGATGGAATATCAGAGGCATGTTGGGCGGTAAGCGGATTTTGTAGGAGAATGAGTGATTCCATACATTGCACGACATGTGTCTAGTGGATGAGAGAGAAAACCGTCTCTCATCGCAGGTTAACATCTGAGCAAGTCAACCACGCGATATGAGCAATAATCGTAGGATATGGGGGCCCCAAATCTAATGGCAGAGATTGCGCCCGATGAATGACTGGATCTGGAGGAAGAATTAAGTTATGGCATATAAAAGTTTGAAGTTCGATTTGATTGCTGAGTTGGCCGGTGAATCATTAGATAGCATAACTGAAATACTGAACCATTTGAGGAAGAGCTGGCACAGTTCATGAGAGGACAAGTGGCCACTTCCTTGCGAGATGTTACACAGTGGCAATGACACAAAGGCAGGGAACTCCAAGTGAACAATAGCAGGTGATCCGAAGGGATGGAAGAGGAAGAAAATAGTCATGAGATAAATTGGCTTTAATCCATGAACAGACAAAGACAGAGACAAAAGGAGAGTGCGAAGCGAGCACTGTAAAAAAGAAGGAGACAATGAGACAAAGAGATAGAATAGAGAATAAGCAAGAAATAGAAAACAGAGAGTCGAGCTAACCTGCAAAGCAAGGTAGAATCGAGCAAACAAAAGGCTTGAGAGGTTCAAGAAATCCCTGAGAGGATATCTGTCGGGAACTAGGTACCAAATTGGACTCATCCCATTTAAGACCAATTGAGGTTGAGACTTAGTAAGGAAGAGTCTGTGCACTCTAGTGGCTTGGGGAATCCAAGAACCACCCTGATAAGCATCATTTGTTTCAGGAAACTCAAATTGAGCTCCTTATTGTAAAAACTCTACTTTAAAGACACAATAAGAAAAGGCCACCACTAAAAGCTGGACTGGAGATGTAGCCCAGGAGGATTGGGTGAACTCCTTGTTAATCTATTGTGTTCTTGTATTTGCTTATTGTGTTTCTCTTACTGTTTTCCATTTACTAGTGTCTGTGTATTTTGCAATCTGATCGATCCGTTGCCTAAGATAACATAGACACACACTAGCACGAGTCTGTAATACCTTCATTCATTAATTAATTAACTGAGATCACTCAAGAGTGATATTCAGATCATGATGACAAGATGACATCTTCATCGATGGTGAGATATTGACAGGTGGACTTCTCCCTAGTTGAGTGGGAGTGTTAAATTATGCAACTAGGGTCAAATTCAACTTTGTGTAGAACATTTGATGGATATGATGTTTTCATTGAATTCATTTTTCTAAGAGGACCAAAATTCACCTAAATATAATCAAATCCATACAAGGGAAAGTGTACTTGTGAAGAAAATCCCACATATGGACACTTGGACAAGTCAGCCCTAACGATAAATTGGTCACCCTTAGAAGCCTATAAATACAAGTGACATCAAGCTCATTTGGACATCATGAAGAATATTCTTCTTCTCTTCTTCATTGATTGGTTCACACAAGTCTGAGGCTGCGATCATAAAAGAAGACTTATGCAAAGGTCTAAAATTACAAGGTCTGAGGCTCACATCTATTTTAGGGTTTTGGGATTATATTTTTTGTTTTGTCAAATGAAAATTTTGACCATAGTCACTGGATTGCAGTCTCAAGCGAACATCTGGAATCCTTCAATCACTCGCAAAACTCTTCCTCCATGTGACCAAAAAGTTTGAACATTGACTGAAGTTGACCGTAAATAGGAAAAGTTGTCTCTAATATATTTTGATGTTGGAAACATATTTTTGAATGTTATTTGGTTTTTCCTATCCAGATATTGGGGGGAGGCCAACAAGATCTAAAAAATTGAAATGGATCTTGGGCAGGAGGCCACAAAGATCTAAAAAATTGAAATGGCAAAAGAAAATAGGAGAACACACATTAAACAAAACCACCAAGAAAATTTTTATTAAAATAGAGAATAACTTTCAAAGCTACATTATGGTGGACAATCTACCCTTTTATAAAATGTGACTTGTTACTTATATTCTTTTTTAGTTATAATACCATGGGTAAATTCCATGGGTGGGTGGATAACATGGGTAATTGAATACCATGGGTGGATATCACTTACAATACCATGCGTAAATACAATGGGTGAATGAATAGCATGGGTGGATGCCACTTACAATACCATGGGTAAATTCCATAGGTGGATGAATACTATGGGCGGATGTCACTTACAATACCATGAGTGGACAAATACCATGGGCCGATGAATACCATGGGTGGATGCCAATTTCCATTTGGATCATTTTTGTTGGATGATATTGTATTGGGCTCATTGTACTCACCTTTTATGACAATCTAATAGAAGAAGAATTTCAAAGGGTTTTTCCTTGGTCTTTGACTAAACCTAGTGTCTCTTGTTGATGTGTTGATTGTATCCTTTGTAATTGCATTTATTATTCTATATCCAATTACTGTTGATGATTGGAAAGACTAATTGTTATTGGAAATATTTATAATTAAAGTATTGAATTGGGCTAAAGTAATTGATACAACAAAGAACAATCTAAAAATTTAACAGGTGGAGGTGGTGCAACTACTAGATTCCTTGTATTAAATAGAGGGTGGAGATGGTATAATATTTGGATTTTCTATATTAATTGGAGGGTAGAGATGGTATAATATTTGGATTCCTTATATTAATTGGAGGGTGGAGATGGTATAATATGTGTATTCCTTGTATTAATTGGAGGGTGGTGATGGTATAATCTCTAGATTATTTGTATTAACCAAAGGGTGGAGATCGTTAACCTCTGTATTCCCTATATTAATTTGAGGGTGGAGATGGTATAATCTCTAGATTCCTTGTATTACTTGGAGGGTGAAGATGGTATAATCTCTTGATTCCCTATATTAGCTAGTGGGTGGAGACGATGTAATATTTGGATTCCTTGTTTCAGTAGAAAGTGTTGGTTATATCCTTTCAGCACTCCTCAATATCTAAATCTAGCTTGGGGGTGATTCATTGCAAGAAATCCTAGAGTGTAATCAATATAAGCTTGTGTGGTGAGTTGAAATCCCAATCTCAATTTCTAGTGTCGCATACAATATGAGATAAGTGGTTGAACTTATGTTTTCTATGTTGTTACTTCATTATAATTGATGAGTTATGGTATTTTAACATCTATTATTATTAATGAATTCATGTTCTCTATGTGTGCTTGAGCTGTTATGGATGGATAAATATGTGTGTGTGTGTGTATGTGTGATGGGAGCTCGCGACTTGTTGTAAAACTGATATGTCGACCATGATAATTTTTATGGAATCATAATAGTTTACTACCATGATACAATGGCCAAGAATCTCTTGAACGAGCTCTACATTAATTCGAGAAATGATATTCTTGAGTGCTTCAGTAGAAAGTATTGATGGTTTTTGGGTATAAATTCCAACTATAAATTCTTAAGAAGAAATTAATCCTAGTCAGGATTGAGTTCATGGAATGCACAAGGGGAACAATTTGAAAAACCATGAAAAACCATTCTAGCACAATAATGGCATAGGGCATAAAATGTTGAAAATTGGTCTAAACTGGGAAAGTTTAGGAGGTAGAGGGATAAGTAGAGGTTGAGTCCGAGTATTTTTAGAATGAAGGTCCAAGGGATGTGAGTTCGAGTGTTGGAATTATGGTGTGCATGGTTCCAACTAGTTGATGTTAGAATTGGTTTCATTATGGAAGATAGCTCATGTTGGCATTGATATTAGCCTTGTGTAGCCTATTTGTTGTATTGATTCCATCCTTGTAGTATGGTTGCAGCTGGTTGAGTTGATGTTGAGCTAATTTTGTTGGCACTAATGTCAACCTTATGATGTTACATTTGAGTAGATTGTTGGCATGAAAGTGTTGATGGATATGGTGGCTTGTGTTGGCATGTATTATAATTTATGTAAACTCTATGGTGATGACAATGATGTGATTTTTTTAGATGCTACAATGTTATGCATGTTCTGAAGGAAGTTTGACAGGTGTAGGAGGTCCTACGGATGCTAGAGATGATGGAAAACCTTCGGAAGAGTTGTACTATTAAATGGAGGTCATCTGTTGTAGGAGATTATTTGTATGAGTCTCATGCCTTTGTTTAGGAACTTATTCTTTGTGTCATGATGAGAAATTGCTTGTGGAAGATGAGAAAAATGTCCTTGACATCCTCCTAAAGTTTGGTTGGAGGACACTATGAGGAAAAAGGGAAAAGGTGAAGTAAGTGTCACACAAAGTGTTAGTAATGATGGACAAATCTTGGAGAAAAGAGTTAAAATGCATTTCAACAAAGAAAAGGGAGTGTTAATCTATTTTCCATTATTTTTCCTCTATATTCCTAGCGCACATCAGATTTAATTTGACCTGGAAATTTATGGAAGCTTCTAGACTAATTAAAAAAGTTTAGGAATGGTTTGAAAAATTCCTCCAATGAATGTGAACACCTAAAGGCACAAGTAGTGGTGATAGTGGTTAGATTTTGACAACTTTGTGCACTCTTAATCCCAGTCCAAAAGTGAATTTTACCCTGTATGTTTTATATACTTAATTTTGGAGCTAGATGATGGTTGGTTTAGTATGGTTGTGAGTTAGAGAAGGATGCATAGAGAAGGAATACTCCAGAATTACTAGTGAGCAAAGAGATCTTATGCTAGTGTTGCATAAAGGTAGTGGAGTGAGAAGATCGAATGGTTATTGCAAAGAAATGAAGCAAAAACATCAATATGAAAAATTTTGTTGTAGAGATAAGAATTTGATGGAAGAGATTAAAGGAAAGTTTAGCTCCAATGTTACATGATTTATGCATTTGTTCTTGCTGGGATAGAGACATTTTAGATCATTGCATCATTGATTGTATGTTGGCTAGATTATACAGTGAGGGTTTGATTTGTTGCAAGAGTTTACATATGTTGTTGGTTGGTCATATTATTTTAGATTTGATGCATATATTTGAGCCATTGTCTGGTTGGAGTTTAGATCATGCTTTTGGTGGTGATTTGGTTGATTTATTAATGGTGACTTGTTGTTAAAGATTGTATTTCAGAGCTAAGTCTAGTTGATTAGAGAATCTAGATCCAATATGAAAATATATGAAACAAGGTCTGCATAGAGTAGAGGATCAATGATTTCATGAGAGTAGAGTAGTGATTCTATAGCATTGGAAAAACGAATAGTTTCTCCATCCAATCGGAGTTGGGCAAGGATCATTGATCATGGTGGATTTCAGCAAATGGTTGTTTGTAGATTCATGTGAGAACAAAGTATTATGAGCTAATGAGTAGAATTGAGTCTCCTAGCTGTTGGGGGCCAGGTGATTTTATATGACGTCGATTCTCCTAGTTGATGCAAGTCAACACATCTATATAAAATACCATTGCTTGACATAATAAATATTCAAATCAACGCAACAACAACAAGGGTGGTTTTTCTCCTGGAAAGGTTTCCACCAGATATATTGTGTCTCTTGTGTTCATGATTTTCATGTGTTGTTTATTGTTTCTCTTATGGTTGTTTGATGTAGATACTTACATGGTTTATGCTTATGTGATGATATAATATCCTGCTGGTTAGTATAAGTGTGATTCATTAAATAAGTTTTAAAGTGGTAAAAATTAATAATAAGTAGCACTATTGATTCACCGCCCCTCTCAGTAGTGCTGAAGGTTTCCAATAATTGGTATCATAGTAGGGATCTTGGTTGTAGCTTGATCCCTGAAGAGTAGATGTCGGGTTTGTTGTCAAATTTTATTTTTTATTTTTTACTTATTATATATATATATATTATATATATATATATATAGATATAGATATATATATATTAAGTGTATATTTTTTTCAAAATGGACTTCTTAAGTAATACATGTGCTCGTTGCTGCAAATTTCAAGATATGGCAAGAAAGTGTAAAATATAAATTATTTTCTTGTGGATCTAACTTGTGGAGATTAGTTTGTGAAGGATATGATGACAATTCACCTTCATCCTAATAAATGAAGCAAATTTCTCAATCAAGTTGAATTATTCTCGAAAATATCCATAATGCAGACTTAGAGAAAGTTGGAGATTTAAAATATGCCAAGGAGATTTGGGACAGATTGCATAAGTTATTTAGAGCAAGTTGCAATAGTAGTTATGAGGAGTTTCAGAAGAGAAGCAAAAAGAAGAAGAAGAAGATGGGATACATTAAGAAAAAATCTCCATTTGAACCAACTGTACAAGAGGACAACATATCTAAAGGCATAAGCCACAATGATTTACTTTTGAGTTATATTTTTAACAGCAGTTGTGATAATAATTGAGATATGGCTAGTGAAATATATGATGGTCGTAGTTTCATTCTCCTTAAGGATCAATATGAATATTCCATGGTTGCTATTGAATATTTTTCAAGTGAAATTGGTAGAATCACATATGTATACAAGGAGCATGAGAAGCAATTGCAAGTTTGTGATGAAAAGGAAAAAGATCTCAAGGAAGAGATCACTACCTTGAGGAAACAACTGACAAAATAAAAAACAATAGAATATATCAATTGCAACAATAAAAAAGATAGGAAGAATTATGTTGAAGTGCTTGAAGGTGTAATTGACAAATAAGGAAGAAACTTAAACAAAAGGAACAATAGTTGGAGCAAGTAAGGAGCACCATAGAAGTGAAACAATCTGGCTGCAATTTTCAAAGGGAGAGATAAGCTCTCATGCAGGAAAGAATAATAAAGAAAAACCAAAGAAGCCTGCAACAAAGAAAGTGACCAACAATAAAAGTAAGAAAGGAGAGAGAAAATAGATCCACCTGTAGCAGCAAAGAAGATAACTAAAAGGAAATTTCAAATCTAGAATATCATTTTCTCATATCGTTGATAGTGGCAAATTTCAGAGGAGAAATCAAAACTTCTTTCATCCCTTGATGGATGAGATTGAGTGCTTCAACTGCCACAATTTTGAACATGCAGAAACTGATTGTAGGAGGAGAATGCACACATCTAGGTAGTAGTATGATCATCCAATAAGAGGACCTACATTCAGTTATATAAGTTCATTTAATGGTTTTTTTTTTCTTGTAACATGTTTGGCCACAAGGCTATTGATTTTAGATCTAGCATGAGGATATGGAGGTACAACATGAGCAGCAAAAGATAATACCCTTTGGCTTCATATCTTGGTCACATAGGGTGATATGTCTGTCATCACTTTGGACACATGGCAAAGGATTTCAAGATGCCTATATCATTGAGGCAGTAGAAAAAGGAGAATGTGCAACCAAGGAACCTCTGGAAGAAGGAGCAACAACTTGGAAGATGTGGCATTGCAATTTTATTGTGTGATGAAGATGAAATGTGGTACATTGATAGTGGATGCTCACAACATATGTTAGGAGATAGAAATAAATTTCACTTTGTAAAGAGAACCAATACTGGCCATGTTGTTTTTTAAGGTAATGAAACCGCAAGAGTATTGGGAAGAAATAAAGACAATCTTGGTGAGAAGAGGACTAATGTATATGATGTGTGGCTCATTGAAGACCTAACTCATAATATCTTGAGTGTGAGCCAAATGGTTGATGAGGGTAAGGAAGTGATTTTCAACTCATAAGGTTGTATCATTCAGAAAGAAGTACCAAAGAGAGTGATTGCTAAGGGAGTCAAGACAACAGATAATGTGCATGTGTTGAAGGGAGGAGTGAAGAGTAAAAAGATATCAAGAGAGTACGCTTCCTCATCAAATTCAAAGTAGGAGATATCAGCCCCTATTCTCGTCCATTATTTCATGATAGATCTACTTGATTACAGAAGTATATATGAGAATAGTATGGTCTCAGGGGGAGCATTGGCAGCTTGAGGAGTACCATCAACAATGAGTGTTGATCTAGTTCTTCCATGCATTTTCAAATTAACAAGATCAAATTACTTATGAGACATATTATGCTTGGGGGGGGTACTATATTTTCAAGGCTTTTTCTTTTTATTTTTATTTGTTTCACTCATATTTCTTGCAAAAAGTGTACTTATTGCTTATGAGTAGAAAGACATATATATCAACCTTGTTGCAACTTTTATTGATCATTTTTCAGCTACCCTAGCATGAGGATAATGTTGAAATGGAATTCATAAAGTGACTTGAGACATGGATCAACCATATATGGTCTATTATATGTTGATTATTTCATCCATGTACTTATTATTGTATCATCATTTTATGTTAATTGAGAATCCAATCATTAGTATGTTGAGTCTTCTTGGCGATAGACATATTTTGGAGGAGTCACATTGAGTCATTTTGTAGCCAAATTTATCGGCTAATGTTGATGTAACATTCATGATATTTCATGTATTTTATTCATTGGTCATGATCATAGAAGCCATGTATTTATTGATATATCAATGTAAATTTCTCATGACATTATGTACTTGCATTATGTTTTTCATTGGTTTCTAGTCATGATCCATGAGGTCATATATTGGTCATTTATGAGGTCTTATGTCACTGCTACAACCATGTATGTACAATGTTATATGTCATATAGTCATGGTCATTTGGAGTCTTGGTACATATGGTGCTTCTATTTGTGGAAAGGAAGCATTGTTTGCAACAAAACTAATTCATTGCAGGTTGGAGTTGATTTTGGAGACAACATATGTTCAGGGGAAGAATTATATGTTCCTATTTATTTCATTCATCCATTGTTGGAATTATGGTCCACTTGGAGGAGTTCATGGTGTTCCTCATTATATGCTTTGACTATTGGGGATTTTGACCTCATACATGAGCAAAGAGGATGTGATTGGACGTTGGTGTTGATGACATATGTTGCTGCTATGGAGAGCATTGGTTGATGTCTAACATGCATATTGTTGCATATTGTGTGATTTGTTTCATATGATGCTTCTAATTGGTGCTATGTGGTTTCTTATGCATATTGCTGCTACTGCTAGAGGATTTTTAGTTGGACATGCTACTCTAAATGTTGATTGGTTATATTTGATGCTTGTTGTTATTGATACGAGAGTCATGAATGCTTGTTGATTTGCATTACTATTCAATCATTTAGAGATCAGATTCTCCAGTTTTTTTTATTTACTTTTTGCTTCCTTATCATGCTTAGTTGACCCTTTTCCATTGATATCAAACGGGGAATGATGGAGGAGAATATGGTATGGAGATTTTGTGTGGTTTCCAGTAATGCCAAAGGGGGAGAGTGTTGGCATTATGGTGTGCATGGTTCCAGCTAGATGATGTTGGCATTGATTTCATGGTGACAACTAGCTCATGTTGCCATTGATTTCAACCCTATGTATCCTAGTTGTTGTATTGATGCCATCTTGTAGTATGGTTGCAACTAGTTGAGTTGACATTGAGCTAATTATGTTGGAATTTATGTCAACCTTATGATGGTATAGTTGAGTAGATTTTTGGCATGAAGATGTTGACGGAGGTGGTGGCTTGTGTTGGAATGTATTAACATTGATGTCAACTCTGGTGATGACATTGATGTGATTTTTTTTTTATGCTACAGTGTTATGCAAGATCTAAAGAAATTTTGATAGGTACAGAAGATCCTACAAATGCTAGTGATGGTGGACAAGCTTTGGAAGAACTGTACTACTAGATGGAGGTCATCTTCTGTAGGAGATGATTTTTATGAGTTTGATTACTTTTTTAGGAACTTATGCTCTATGTCATGATGATAAATTTCTTGTGGAAGATGAGAAATATGTCCTTGACATCCTCCTAAAGTTTTGTTCGTAGACATTGTGATGAAGAAGGGAAAAGGAGGAGTAAAGTAGTCTATTAGTTGCACATAGAGCATTAGTAATGCTGGCCAAATCTTGGAGAAAAGAGTTATAACGTAGTTCAACAAAGAAAAGGGGGAATTACTCTATTTTCCAGTGTTTTTCCTTTGGATTCCTCATGCACATCGGATGTATTTCAACCTAAAAACTGATGGAAGATTCTATACTAATTGGAAAAGGTTGGGAATGGTTTGAAAAATTCCTCCAATAAATGTGAACACCTTGAGTGCACAAGTAGTGGTGATAGTGGTTGGATTTCAAGAATGTTTTGCAATCTTGATCCCATTCCAAAAGCGAATTTTTCCCTATATGTTTTATATACTTCATTTTGGAGTTGGATGATGGTTGGTTCAGTATGGGAGTGAGTTAGAGAAGGTTGTATATATAAGGAATACTCTAGACTTGCTAGTGAGGAAATATAGTTGTTGCTAGTGTTGCAGAGAGGTAGTGGAGTGAGCAGATTGAATGGTTGTTGCAGAGAAGTGAAGAAAAAAATAAATATGAAGAATGTTATTGTAGAGATCATAATTTGATGGTAGAGATCAAAGCTTATTTTAGCTCTAATGTTACATGACTAATTCATTTGTGCTTCTAGGGATAAAGGCATTCTAGATGTCTGCATCATTTGTTGTATGTTGGTTAGTTTATACAGTGAGGGTTTGATTTTTTGTAGGCATTTATAAATGTTGTTGTTTGGTCATATTATTGCATATTTTATGCATAGATTTGAGCCACTATATTGCTAGAGTTTAGAGCATGCTTTTTTTGGTGTTTTAATTGATTTATTGATGGTGACTTGCTCTCGAATATTGTATTGCAGAGTTGAGTCTAGTTGAGCAAAGCATCTTGGATCCATTATGAAAATATATGAAATGAGTTCTGCGTAGAGTAGAGGAGCAGTGAATTCATGAGAGTGGAGAAATAATTCTATAGCATTGGCAAAAGGAACAATTTCTCCATCCAATCAGAGTTGGATAGTCCAGTTGGGGTTGGGTGAGGATCATTGATCATGGTGGCTTTCGATAGATGGTGGTTTCTAGATTTATGTGAGAACAAAGTATTTTAATATAATCAGTAGAATTGAGTCTCCTAACTGATGGGGGCCAGATAATTGCATATGAGGTAGATTCTCCTAGCAGATGGGAGTTAACAAATATATGTAGTAGACCATCGCTTAACATAATAGAGATTTAGAGAAATGCAACAACAACAAGGGCAGTATTTCTCCTAGAAGGGTTTCCACCATATATCGTTTGTATCTTTTGTTGATGATTTGTATGTGTTGTTTATTATTTCTCTCATGGTTGTTTGATTTAGAATCTTACATGGTTCATGCTTATGTGATGATATAATACGCTACTAGTTAATATACGTGTGATTCAGTAAAGAAGTTTTAAAGTGGTAAAAATTGATAATAAGTTCCACTATTGATTCATGCCCCCTCTCAGTATTTCTAAATGTTTCTAACATCAAGGCGAAGTAGAGCTCGAGGCTTGGGAATTCGGGTGTGAATGCTTGAGAGACATGGTTAAAAGGCCAAGTAGAGTTTGGAACTTGAAAGTTTGGGTGTGAAGACCTGGAAGACATGAGTTTAGGGTTGAGTAGAGGTTGGGTCCCTTGACTATGAGTGTGAAGGCTCGAGGAATATAGTTTGGGGTCAAGAGAAGACCTAGGTCTAGAAATACTTGAGATAGGGTGCTTGTTCGGGTTCTGGGGGTCTAGAGTTTGAGTTGTCGAAATTCAATGGGAATGGTTTAATACTGAAACCTTCATTATAACATGTTCTTGTTACAAAACAAGATAGTGATCTAGTCCAATGGGGCCTTGTTATTACTCAAATTGTCCCCACTTATGAAATACTCAAATACACATTTACTAAGGACTCAACTATCCCACTCTAGGTGTTATAGGCTAACCTCTAGTGCACCATAGGGGGTAACCCTAACAAGAATTATATAAGTTTCAATAAGAAAATGTAATAAACCCAGTTGATCATCATTTCTTCATTGTAGTAGTTGACGAGTCCCATAAATAGGTACATTTTGAAGATTAATATGTCATCCTCCACCCTTTAAAATATCCTTCTCTTTAATTAATTCACATTTTTCATTATATTATGCTTAGTAAGGGGAGTAAAAGGTGTTTGTCATATTATGTGGTTTAATTGTAGGAAAATGAAGCATTTTTTTTATATTACTATGCAAGGGCTTAATGGAGACAACTAGGAGAGAATCTAGGGGGTTTGTACACTTTATTAATTCCCTAAACTTGGATTGGGATCACCATATCCTATCTCACCAATTCACATTCATTGGAAACTGAGTGACTCCTAGTCCAAGTGAAGTTCAAGAAGAAGAAGATCCACCATTTTCGAGATCACGGAGGGAACCATTCCTACTTTCAAGGGAGATGCTTCAACTGTCCTTTTGTATAAATAAACTAGAGGAAGAGTTCATTAGAATTCAATGTTTTTGTTAATCTAGGAGTAGCTATTGAGCTCCAAGCATTGACATTATTATTTTCAACTTTTATCTGATGTATTAGAACTACACTTTTTGATAATGAGAAGTTGGATTTTAAGCTACATATGAGTTAGTTTCAGAGGGATGAGACCCTTGGGTTTGGGCCCAAATAAGAGGCTTTTGTCCCACTTCTTGTACTTATGTTTCTTCTTTATTCCAAGCAATTTATAGTTTCTTGCATTTCAGTAGAAGATAACCTCTAAAATAATGTGGTTGCAACCTCTACATCACCTCTCTTGTGGGGGAATGAGTGGAAGGTATCACAACCACAACCCAACAATATTGCATTTATGATTTCTTGGAAATATATTAGTGTTGGTTGTCCTATTTTACATTTTGTTGATGTAATTTAGAAGTTAGTTCAATGATTAGATCAGTGGTTTGCATGAATTATATGTCATTTAAATTCAACTCATATTTTCCATCATAAGTTATTTCATTTTGTAAATGATAAATGGATGCATGCATGTGATTGATTGCAGGGATAATTGATTTGTAGGGAAGGGAACCTTCACCACCTCCATCCTGAGTTCTTTCACCTTCTCCTTCCACCTCCAAGCTCTGTCTCAAAAACCCTAGTTTATAAGCTATTATCTCTAGGTCACTTAGAGCACTCATCCCAGTGCAAGATGGGCCTCCGAGAGGTCCTCATCTTGGCTACGGATTCAAACCAACCTCCTTTAATTTTATTCAACTACTATTCACCTCTCCCTAACCTCAAGCCAATGCTTTCACCTTCAAACACCACTTGGATGCCCACCTGTAGAATTATAGGCCTGTTGTAGCAATCACTTGTAGAAAACCTCTAGAAACCTTTTTCTTCATCAGTTTCAACCCACACTACAAATTTGACTTAGCATAGATGCATAATGTCCTTCAATTGTGTTGATGGTGTTGGACCCACCAACATTCCAAGGGGATCTCCTCGATAAGAATTCCCAATTAGACCTTAGACCATTTGGCATAGGAGTCCCATCAGTGGGTCCTAAGGTAATGCCTTAACTGGGGTGTCGCACAGAGGCAAGTAGAATAACTCTATCAGCAACAAGGGTGTGACTGATGCAGTGAGTCAAGGAAGCTGTATGAGAGGTTTCAACACTTCGAAAGGGGAAGGAGGTGAAGGTGAGTTCCAAGTTGAAAGGGATCATTCCCAACTCGGCTAGGAACACACAACACAAAGGACATTCACATCTTTCGGCGGAGCAGTCCACATCGATGTGACAGTCACATCATACAAGGTAAGATAACATGAACAACACTCACGGATCAGTCTGAGACAAGTGTGACGGTTGTTATAGCAAGGTTCAAGTGAAAGGTCTGTCTGATTTCTGACAAAGCAGTCGACACGAATAGTGAAAACATTAACAACATATGCAACAAATTAACAACAAGATTCATATAATTGCATGTGAATTAGTTCATACATAAGTACGTAAGTTAAACAACACATATCATTAAAGCAACTAGAGCAGTCCAACTACACTAATAGCATATGCATGAAAATGTGTTGGCTTTTATTATATAAAGAAGTGCAAGTCACAATCATACAATACATCCATGTAAACCTGCTAGCCCCAATAGTGGAACGTTATAGCCACATCTGCTTACTCCTCCAAATAGATGTACTAGCTCCATGTAGTGGAGAAGCCAAGGCGCGTTACAATATTGTCCAAGCCTTCTTCAAAATAGTCTTAGTAGAAGCTTGGCTAACCAAAAACCTATACAATGAGTTATGAGGGACCATTTATAGCAAAGGGTGGGGTGACCCTTGACATTCCCATTTGTGACAGTTCAACTACCCTCATGACTCTTCACCTACTCTATGACTATTACATCCAAGCATTGACACTTGAATTACATTTGACATGACTTAACATTACAATGCACATGTATTCATGTGAGACAACATGGCTTGAGTAAGCCTTGCAAGACATCACTGACACTCGGTTCGTTGTGATGAGACCAACTCTTTGACATTCTTGTGATGTTGAAGGTGGTGAGCTAATGTTGAGCTTGGTCATTTATGATGGTGTGCATGCACCTTATGGTGACATCTTGCTGAATCGAACTCTTTCCTCCATTACAACCGCTGCATTGGTTCGGTCGCTTCATCCAACTCATCTACTGACATGCGCATGGTATTCTTGGTATGGTTGAATCAACAACACAGTGATACGTAACGTCTGTGTTGATCTTCAAGTGTGTGATGGTGGTCATGCGCATCAACTTTCCAAAGTACATGCTCAACCCTAGTTGGACTTGTTTCTTATCTTTGCCTTGGTGAGTGTGTTGAATGAGTTCGATTGCATGCATGAGCTCAACGACATACATGCTGCTGAATCCATTGCATGTGATCAACAACACTACTCACCATATCTGCTCCGTGTTAATTACTGGGATGGATCTTTAACTTATACAAGTGCAATTTCATCCATGAGTGCATGTTGCACCCATTGCTATTCCTATTCATGTAGCAAATCATTCGTTTGTTTGTGCATCTTCATGTTCTTTCTAAGTTGCTCCTTCAGCACATGCAACTCCTTCTTTGTTCCATCTTCTGCTTTCGCATGATTTTCATGTTGCACCGTCACTTCATAGCCAGAGTCTCCAAAGTTAATTTCATCATAAATGGACCTTCTTGATCTTGCAACCTTGTTTCGCCTCCGTGTTGTTGACAACTTTCCTCTTGCATTTGCTGCATTCGCTGTGTTTGTTGCATTCATTGCATTTTGTATGCTGCCTTCAATTGTTGTTCATGACGTTGCTCACTGTGATGCTACTTGATGTACTATTGAGATGCAAATGAACACATGTGATACCTGTTGACATGGAAACACTCATGGTAAGCAATCTGTCAGTTGAAAACAAAAATGAACATTAGAACTGACTTGCAACATACCTAGGTGCATGATCATGAAGGTTGTGCAATTTCAGTTGGGAGGTCGGGAGACCGACTGCCAAGACTCCACAAGGCATAGTTTGGGATGTTGGGAGACTGGCTGACTACTAGAACTGTGTAGTGCATAGACCAATTTGGCAACTAACTACTCAGATTACACAATTCCCAATCCCTATTGGCAAGGGTTGCTAGCCTAGGGACATATTTGCGCAATTTCTTGGGCCAAGCAGCCACTGTCCTCCAGAAATGCGCAAAACAGTCCTGGAGGCCAATGTTGGGTAGGAATGTGAAAATATGGAGAGGAAGGTCAGCCTTCCATTCCCAGATTGCGCAATGCAGCCTTGGTGAAGGCAAAGCTCAGACCAAGGTTAGCCCGACTCACCGACGGGCAACTGAAACAAAGTAAGTCAATGAATTCATGGTGACACTAAGTGATACTTGAAGTGATTACCAGTGCATGAAAAACATGAATGAAATATTCAACAAATAGATCAACATGCATGCGGGTGAGGCAATTCACCTGTTAGGTGATCGTTTGTGAAAAATAGTTTCATGCATGTGACAGTAGTGAGATAGAAACGAAATCTGGAACAAAGCTAGGAAAAGCTAATATACATGTAAATGATAGCAAGTGCTCAAAGAAATCAAGCAAACATTACTCATACAAGTGAAAACACAAAAAGTGATACAAATGTAGCACAAGGCATGGGAAGCGGGCTTACCCCAAGACAGTTGAGCTGAATGTGCCAACTACTCTTGGATGTGATGTGGGATGTCAAAGCTACAAGTTTGATGTGAGGAATGAGCTCTACGCTATCTGTTTGATGAGTTTCGATAATTTCGAGGTTGTGATGCGCATGCCACAAATCTAGGGGAAGTGACACTTGGTGGGAGGTTTTTGAATTGCTCCTTGCATGTAACCTCCAACTGCTAAACATAGATGCCTGAGACAAGCGATTCCTTTGCATCCTACCTTAGGAGAAACAACCTATGCATGCAAGTCTATTTTGCTCGATCCTAAAGGGAACCGATCAACTCAGCTGCACATGCAAGAGACTGCTCGATTGCTGGAGAAAAAAGTGAATTTTTTGTTGAGAGTTGGGTTGGCTGCCCAGGAGGTTTGTGCAATTTATGGGCTGAGAAGCTCACTGCTTCCCAGATTTGTGCAAATCCTAGGCTAAACAACCTGCAACTAGGAATATTTGTGCAAATCTAGCTGGGAGGGTTGGTTGGCAGGATTGTGTAATCCTAGAACCTAGTAGGCTGTCAAAGGGGATTGCGCAATTTATGGAGGGAAGGTTGGTTTCCCTCCAGGAATGCACAATTTTCAAGGGGAAGTTGCTCAGCCTACAGCTCAACCAAGTCCAAGTGAGCAGCTTGTGAGGGGGTGGATCAACTATGATTGACAGGCTTCCTTTGTGCGAGGAAAGTACTTGAACCTTGAGGACTTGACGAAGCAAGGAAAGGTGACATGTAAGGTTGGTAGGGAGGCTCCAACATAGGCTAAGGAAAAATTTTGGAGGGTGGTTTTAGCCGCTACAACACTTGGCGACATGCCGATAGAACTGCAGCTCTCTTCATGGACCTTTTTCATGAAAAACAAGTCTAACACCTCCAGAAGTATTGTTCAGATCTTAGGTCATCTTGGCTTCACACTATATTGATTGTAAGTTGTAGAATCTACCAGACTCTTGGTCGATTGACACACATTCCAAGCCAAGGAAACAAATTTGTTTTGATTGGGGTTGAGGGGTATATAGGTGCACCAGCAATATAGCCATCAGAGTCTAAGTTTCATCTCTGGTGTTGCTCCACTGCTAGCAGGTCTAGATAGTACCCCCGTGGAGTCACATAAGAACACAAGCATGGCTCCACTGCCAGCGAGCCTAGTCAGTACCTTGGCAGAGTTACTTGCATCACCTCCTTGCATACGAAGCCTTTCTCTTCTTTCGCCTTATTCATTTTCATTTTTCAAACATTTTTCACTTTTTTCATTTTTGTAACTTTTCATTTTTCATTATGCGTAGCGCTTATTCATTTCAGAGGCGGAAGAGGGATCCCAACTTATTGAGAGAAAAAAAGGATGTTCCAGTAGAGAAGTAGTTTACTGTATCTTTGACGTGCTTGTTAAGGTTTTCCCCCTCACCTTACTCTACTTGACTGAGCTGACAAGGGTTAACCCAAAAACAATAGACTAGAGAAGGTGACACTAGTTAGCATGCAAGCATTGTGTTTTCACCAAGGTTCACTTCAAACAGTACATATTTTCCTTCAATGTCTCATGGACTAAAAGTAACAAGCTCATCTTATAGAGGCAAGATGACGGATAACCAGGTAGTGATAGTTGTACAAGCCCTCTTGCACTTTACCCAACTCGTTTCATGAATCACACATGGTTTCATGCAAACTAACCTACGAATGAAACAAGCGAACAAACTAACAATCAACAAAGTAAAGCAAAAGTAGAAGCAAAACAAAAGTGAAGAAAATAAACAAACAAGCAAACAAGCATGCAAGCAAACAACTGGAAGCAAACACTACTCCTACTCCTACACTAACGATGCATGGGCCTAATCGTGTGAAGTGATACTTCCAATGCAGTCACCGACACATTGGTAGACCCATGTTGGTGAAGGCTTGGTCTGCGGGCAACCCAGTTATCTGGACTAGCAACTATGAATGATATAACAATGAATACAACCACACTTCATGTTTCAAAGTGTCCACGAGACATAAGTGAGTGCATGTGCATGACGGGCAATTCGCAGACTTATCGTGGTGATGTGTGACACTACGTGCAACTTTGAATCATAAGCACAATCTCGGCTGAGACATGTGAGCAAACGCAAGAAACAAAGACAATTTGCATCACACACGAGTGCTGACAATGTAAGACTCCTCCAATGCATGAGAAATGGGATCGTGCAGCTCGAGTGGAGGAAGTGTGATCTGTGTCTGAGATGGATCTTCCATGCATACAGATGAGTGATGAGGAGCCTTGGGCAATTGAACAATTTCCTGATCGGGAGTGAAACCAACCTCAAAACAGCGAGGGTCTGACATAACCATTAGCTCAGTCTGAAGTGCCTCGATGGCCTGTGGGGTTTCCACTTTGTTGACAGATGGATCTTCGTATCCCAGTGGCTTAGATAGATTAACAATGAGTGAATCAACATCGTGATCGAATGATGAGGTGAAGAGATCATGACAACCAAGATCAAAAAATTCAGGATGTTGGTTAGCATCCTCATGATTTTATGAATCACAGATAGGGGTAGATGATAAGGAAGGATGTTCACCCTCTGCGTTTCTGGAAAAAGCAGATGAATGATCAAGTGGATTTTCAATGAATGATTTGTCCTCTTCGTTGCTGGATAATGGGCTAACGTAATATGGTGTGTCCTGCGAAAGATCAACAATGGGTGCATCCGTAAATGAAGATACACATGCAAAATATGGATGGACAGTTCACCAGTGATGTTAGGAAAGAATAGAGGGGCCCCGAGCGAAAGCGATTCATCCTTTGCCAAGTGTTGAGGCTCAAGCTCCCACTCATACTCTTCATGAATGACAGCGCATGTTGGTTGTGCAACACCAACTCCTTCAGTGGGTTGTTCCTCATTCACAAAAAGTGCAGAGTCTAGAATGGATGAAGACAAGGCATCATCATCCAGAGGAACACCCGGGTGCGAAAATAGATGTTGTAGAAAAAAAATCTTATGAGAGCTCGAAGGACTCACAACCAAATCTGTGTGAACATTGAGTGGAGTCATGTTGGGAGTGTGTGAAGGTTGAACAGGTGTAGAGGCTTGATCCTCAACATCACTAGACAATGGTGGAGTTGTTGAATGAAAGGGAGGCGGACAGTCAACTAAGACAGTGCCCACTCCCACATGAGATTTCACAACTCCATCAATGAAGAAGGTTGAGTGAGGATTGATCTCAAACTTTCTCTTGGGATGGGCAGATTTCTTAAGACTATACTCGAATCGGTCCCAAAGATAAGCAAATTTCATCGGGTTCCTCGGAGCATGAAACTACAAGTCACGGAAGTGCTACCAAAAATCAATAACAGATTCATGCGGAGCCCTCCATTGCTATAATAGTTTCCGGTCGAGATGGTATAGATAAAAATGATAGAAAGTGTCTTCAATAAGTTCGCAGAAGTGCTCACATGAGTGCACGATGTCAACTAGTAGGCTGAGCACCCAATGAAATGGAGATTCGTGAAGTGTGTATGCAAGAAACAAACCATCATGTTCGTTAGTAAACTCATCTTCCTCATAAATCATGGAAAGAAAGTTATGTAAGTGCTTAGGCCAAGCGACTACACCTTCACCATCATACGTGTGAGTGGACAAGAGATTGAAAAGCTTCCCTGAGATGGAGACATCTTCACGATACGAAAAAAAAACCTCGGGGGAAGAAGAGTGCAAGACTCCATGAAAGATATGCAAAGGTTCAAAACTAGATGAGAGGACACAACTTGTCATCAGGCCCTCTTTCTAGCACCATAAATGTTGATGGTGTTGGACCTGCCAACATGTCAAGGGGATCTCCCCAATATGAAGTCCCAGTTAGACCTTAGACAGTTTGGCGTAGGAGTTCTAGCAGTGGTTCATAAGGTAATGCCTTGACTGTGCTATTGCACAGAGCCAAGTACAATAGCTCTGTCAGCAGCAAGGGTGTGACTGATGCAGTGAGTTAAGGAAGGTGCATGAGAGTTTCCAACACTTTGAAAGGGGAACGAGGTAAAGGTGAGTTCTAGGTTGAAAGGGATCAGTCCCAACTTTTCTAGGAACACACAACGCAAACGACATGCATAACTTTGGGTGGAGCAGTCCACTCGGATGTGGCAATCACATCATACAAGGGAAGATAACACAAACAACACTCACAAATCAGTCTGAGACAAGTGTGACAGTTGTTATAGCAAGGTTCAAGTAAAAGGTTTGTCTGATGTTCGACAGAGCAGTCAACACAGACGGTGACAACATTAACAACATATGCAACACATTAACAACAAGATTCATATAATTGCATGTGAATCAGTTCATACACAAGTATGTAAGTTAAACAACACATATCATTAAAGCGACCAGAGCAGTCCAACTACAATAAAAACATATGCATGAAAATGTGTTGGCTCTTATTATATAAAGAAGTGTAAGTCACTATCATACAACACATCCATGTAAACATGCTAGGGCCATCAGTGGAACGTTACAACCACATCTGCCTACTCCTCTAAAGAGATGTACTAGCTCCGTGCAATATCGAAGCCAAGGCATGTTACAATATTTTCCAAGCCTTCTTCAAAATAGTCTTAGTAGAAGCTTGGCTGACCAAAAGCCTATACAATGAGTTATGAGGGACTATTTATAGCAAAGGGTGGGGTGACCCTTGACATTCTCCTTTTTGACAGTTCAACTACCCTCATGACTCTTCACCTACTCTATGATTGTTACATCCAACCATTCATACTTGACTTATACTTGACATGACTCAACATTACAATGCACATGTATTCATGTGAGACAACATGGATTCAGCAAGCCTTGCAAGACATCACTGACACTTTGTCTGCTTTGATGAGACCACCTCTTTGACATGCTTGTGATGGTGAAGGTCATGATCTAATGCCAAGCTTGGTCGTCCATGATGGTGTGCATGCACCTTATGGTGACATCTTGCTGAAGCGAAGTCTTGCCTCCATTGCAATTGGTGCATTGGTTCATCCCCTTCATCCAACTCGTTTGTGCATGGTATTCTTAGTACGGTTGAACAAGAAACACACTGATGCATAGTGTCTGTGCTGATCTTCAAGTGTTTGTTTTTGGTCATGTGCATCAACTTGTCAAAGTTCATGTTCAACCCTAGTTGGACTTTCTTCTTGTCTTCGCCTTGGTGAGTGTGTTGAATGGGTTGGATTTCATGCGCACGCTTAATGACATGCATGCTGCTAAATCCCTTGCATGTGATCAAAATCACTTCTCACCATGTTTTCTCTGTGTCAGTTGCTAGGATGGATCTTTAACTTGTACGGGCACAGTTTTATCCATGAGTGCATGTTGCACCCTCTGCTATTCCTATTCCTATTCCTATTGCAAATCATTCATTTGTCTATGCAACTTCATTCTTTCTGTGTTGCTGCTTCAACACATGCAACTCCTTCTTTGTTCCATATTTTTCTTTCATGCTATCTTCATGTCGCACCATCACTTCATAGCCAATGTCTCCAAAGTTTCTTTCATCATCAATGGACTTGCTTGAGCTTGTAACCTTCTTCTGCCTCCATGTTGTCGAAAACCTTCCTCTTGCATTCATTGCATTTGCTGCATTCACTGTGTTTGCTGCATTCACTACGTTCGCTGCATTTGGTATGCTGCCTTTAGCTGTTGTTCATGATGTTGCTCACTGTGATGCTGCTTGATGTCCTTATATATGAACAACTTGATGTATTCGTGATTAGGCAAGCTCATAGACACTTAATCGACTGCATCCCCAAGCGCGCTTTGAATGGTGTCTTCATCTCTGCTCTCCCAGAAACCATTATACCTGTACTGCTGAGAGGCAGATGAACACCTATGAAACCTGGAGACAGGGTAACACTCATGGAAAGAAATCTATCAGTTGAGAACAAAAATGAACATGAAAACTGACTTGCAACATACCTGGGTGCATGAACATGAAGGTTGCGCAATTTCAGCTGGGAGGTCGGGAGATCGACTGCCAAGACTGCACAAGGTACAATTTGGGTTGTAAGAGACTAGCTGACTACTGGAACTATGAAATGCACAGTCCAATCTAGCTACTGACTGCTCGGATTTCACAACGCCTAATCCCTATTGGGAAGGGATGCTAGCCCAGCGACATATTTGCGCAATTTCTTGAGCTAAGCAGCCATTGTGCTCCAAAAATGTGCAAAACAATCCTGGAGGCTAGTGCTGGGTAGGAATGCACAAATCTGGAGATGAAGGTGAGCCTTCCTTTCCCAAATTGAGCAATGCAGCCTTGGTGAAGGAAAATCCTGGGCCAAGGTTGGCCCGACTCGCTGATGGGAAACTAAAAGAAAGTAAGTCAATGAATTCATGGTAGCACTAAGTGATAGCAGAAGTGATTACCAGTGCATGAAAAATATGAATGAAATATTCAGCAAACTGATCAACATGCATGTGGGTGAGGTAGTCCGCTGGTTGGGCGAACGTCTATGTAAAACAATTGCATGCATGCGACAACAGTGAGATAGCAATGAAACTGAAACAGAGCTAGAAAAAGCTAATATACATGTAAGTGATAGAAAGTGCTCAAAGAAATTAAGAAAACAGTACTCATAAAAGTGAAAACAAAAAAAGTGATAGAAATGCAAGGGAAGTGGGCTTACCCTAAGCAACATAAATGCAAGACATGGGAAGCGGGCTTACCCACGAACAATTGATTTGAATGTGCCGACGACTCCTAGATGTGATGTGGGATGTCAAAGCTACAAGTTTGGTTTAAGGAATGAGCTCTGCAGCATCTGGTTGATGAGCTTCGATAACATCGATGTTGTGACATGCATTCCACAAATCTAGGGGAAGTGACACTTGGTGGGAGGTTTTTGAATTGCTCCTTGCATGTAACCTCCAACTACTAAACATAGATCCCTGAGATAAGGGATGTATTTGCATGTTGCCTTAGGAGAAACATCCTATGCATGAAAGTTTGTTTTGCTTGGTCCTGGAGGGAACTGGTAACTCATTTTCACATGCAAGAGACTCCTCGACTACTGGAGAAAAATGCACATTTCTGGCTGGGAGCTAGGTAGGCTACCTAGGGTGTTTATACAATTTCTGGGTTGAGCTGCTGACTGCTGCCCAGATTTGCACAAATCTTGGGGTGAACAACCTGTTGCTAGGAAAATTTGAGCAAATCCAGCTGGGAGGGTTGGCTGGAAGGATTGCGTAATCTTGGATCCCAATAGGCTATCAGAGGGGATTACCCAATTTCTTGAGGGAAGGTTGGTTGCCCTCCAAGAATGCACAATTTTCAAGGGGAATTTGTTCACCTTGTAGCTGGACCAAGTCCGGGTGAGCAGCCTGTGAGGGGGATGGATCAACTATGATCGACAGGCTACCTTTGTGCGAGGAAAGTACTTGAAGCTTGATGACATGACGAAGCAAGGTAAGGTGTTGTGTAAGGTTGGTAGGGAGGCTCCAAAATAGGCTAGGGAAAAATTTTGGAGGGTGGTTGTAGCTGCTACAACACTTGGCGGCACACTGGTAGAACTCTAGCTCTCTGCATGGACCTTGTTTGTGAAAAACAAGTCTAACACCTCTGGAAGTATTGTTCATCTCTCAGGTCATCTTGGATTCACACTAGCTCGATTGTAAGATGTAGCATCTACCAAACTCTTGGTTGATTGATACACATTCCAAGCTAAGGAAACACAGTTGTTTCGATTGGGGTTGAGGGGTATATAGGTGCACAAGGAGTATAGTCGTCGGAGTCTAAGTTTCATCTTTGGTGTTGCTCCACTTCCAGCAGGCCTAGACAGTACCCCAGTGGAGTCACATAGGAACACAAGCATGGCTCCACTTCTAGCGATCTTGGTCAATACCCCAGCGAACATACTTGCATCACCTCCCTACATAGGAATCCTTTCTCTTCTTTCACCTTATTCATTTTCATTTTTTCAAACTTCTTTCACTTTTTTCATTTTTATACCTTTTCATTTTTCATTGTGCATAGCACTTATTCATTTCAGAGGCGGAAGAGGGATCCCGACTTATTGAGAGCAAAAGAGGTTGTTCCAGCATAGGTAGTTTATTGTATCTTTAACGTGCCTGTTAAGGTTTTCCCCCTCACCTTACTCTACTTGACTGAGTTGACAAGGGTTAACCCAAAAACAATCGACTAGAGAAGGTGACACTAGTTAGCACGCAAACATTTTGTTTTAACCAAGGTTCACGTCAAACAGTACATATTTTCCTTCGATGTATCATGGACTAAAAGTAACAAGCTCATCATATAGAGGCAAGATGACATATAACCAAGTAGTGATAGTTGTACAATCCCTCTTGCACTTTACCCAACTCGTTTCATGAGTTACACATAGTTTCATGCAAACTAACCTACGAACAAAACAAGCAAACGAACTAACAATCAACAAAGCAAAGAAAGAGTAGAAGAAAAATGAAAGCAAAGAATGTAAACAAACAAGAAAGCAAACATACAAGAAAACAAAGCATGTAAGCAAAAAAGCATGCAAGAAAACAACTGCAAGCAAACACTACTCATACTCCTACACTAACGGTGCATGGGCCTAATCACGTGAATTGATACTTCCAATCTAGCCACCGGCGCATTGGTAGACCCATGTTGGTGAAGGCTTGGTCAGCGAGCAACCCGGTTGTCTGGACCAACAACCAAGAAAGATATAATGATGAAGACAACCACACTTTGTGTTTCAAAGTGTCCACGGGATAGAGCATGTGCATGATGAGCAGTCCACAGACTTATCGTGATGTTGTGTGACACTACGTGCAACTTTGAAGCATAAGCACACTCTTGGCTGAGACATGCAAGCAAACGAAAGAAACAAAGATAACTTGCGTCGCACACGAGTGATTGCAATGTAATACTCTTCCAATGCATGAGCAATGTGATCGTGCAGTTTGAGTGGAGGAAGTGTGATTTGTGTGTGAGATGGATCTTCCATGCATACGGATGAGTGAAAGAGAAAATGAAGGATCAAGTGGATTTTCAATGAATGATTGGTCCTCTCCGTGGTTGGATGACGGGCTAACATAAGGTGTGTTTTGTGAAATATCAACAATGGGTGTATCTGTAAATGAAGAAACACATGCAAAATCATGGATGGCAGGTTCACCAACAATGTTAGGAAATAATAGAGGGGGCTCGGATGGAAGGGAGTCATCCTTCACCGAGTGTTGATGCTCAAGCTCCCACTCGTCCTCTTCATGAATGACAGCGCATGTTGGTTGTGTAACACCAACTCCGTAAGTGGGTTGTTCCTCATTCACAACAAGTGAAGAGTCTAGAATGGACGAACACAAGACAACATCATCCGGAGGAACACCTGGGTGAGAAGACGGAGGTCATAGAAAAGAAAGCCTGTGATAGCTCGAAGGACTCACAACCAAATCTGCGTGAAAATTGAGTGGAGTGATGTTGGGAGAGTGTGAAGGTTGAACAGGTGTACAAGCATGATCCTCAACATCATTAGACAATGGTGGTGTTGTTGAATGAGAGGGAGGCGGATAGTCAACTGAGATAGTGCCCACTCTCACATGAGATTGCATAGCTCCATCAATGAAGAAGGTTTAGTGAGGCTTGATCTCAAACTTTCTCTTGGTACGGGTAGATTTCTAAACACAATACTCGAACTGGTCCCAAAGATTAGCAAATTTCATCTGTATCCTCAGAGCTTGAAACTGCAAGTCATAGAAGCGCTGCTAAAAATCAATAACAGATTCATGCGGAGCCCTCCATTGATGTAACAATTTCGAGTCAAGATGTTTTGGATCAAAATGATAGAACCTACCTTCAATAAGTTCACAGAAGTGCTCACATGAGTGCACGGTGTCACCTAGTAGGCTGAGCACCCAACGAAATGGAGATTCACAAAGTGTGTACGCAAGCAACAAACCGGCCTGCTCGTTAGTAAACTCATCTTCATCATAAATCATGGAAAGAAAGTTATGTAAGTGCTTAGGCCAAGCCATTTCACCTTCATCATCATACGTGTGAGTGGACAAGAGATTGAAAAGCTTCCCCAAGATGGAGACATATTCACAATTCGAAAAACAGCTCGGGGGAAGAGGGGTGCAAGACTCCATGAAAGATATGCAAAGGTTTAAAACTGGATGAGAGGAAACAGCTGGTCATCAAGCCCTCCTTCTAGCACCATAAATGTTGATGGTGCTGGACCCGCCAACATGTCAAGGTAATCTCCCCGATAAGAATTCCAAATTATACCTTAGACAGTTTGGCATAGGAGTCCCAACAGTGGGTCGTAAGGTAATGCCTTGACCACAGTGTCAAGTAGAATAACTATGTCAGCAGCAAGGGTGTGACTCATGTAGTGAGTCAAGGTGTTGGAAATAATACTGAGAGGGGGGGCTGAATCAGTATTATCAAGTCAAACAATTTTTTATTTTCAAACTTAGATATCTCTCTCTCTCTCTCTCTCTCTCTCTCTCTCTCTCTCTCTATATATATATATATATATATACATGCTACTTCAGATATGGGAACTCGCGTATACACGCAACTGTGTCTAAAGCAACTAGCGCATATCCAGTAAACTTAAGATTTAGTTAATCCATTTGATCTTTAATCAGTGCATCAGAACTTCATTAACCATAAGAACAGTAAACTTAATATTTAGTTAATCCATTTTATCTTTAATCAGTGCATCAGAAGTTCATGAACCACACTCGTTGGTTTGAAATGCGTCGGCAAATGTCTTACCTTATGTGATTTACGCCGAAATCTTCTTATAAATATGATGGATCACAGAAGCCTCAATTCTACAAAATAATAGATCATCACACAATATGAACACAAGATATAAGGTGGAAGCTCAATGTGGGTGAAAACCACTTGCTGCAATGCGTCTCTATATTCTTGTTAATAAGAAACTTCTTTTTACAATATTTCTGTACTGGTGCAGTCTTATACTAGTACGCAGGCTTCTACCTACAGAAGGCTACAACCTTCTCTTTTCTTCTAGGGACCACGTTTCATAAATTTTCATACTGGATCCATAAATAACATCAATCAAAAATCAAATGTATCTGCATCAACCAATCCCCTTTGTACCAACCAAAACTGAATCAATCAATCACTTCTCTGAATGTCGTAACAAGAATACAGTAACAGTAACCAAACACCAATCCTGAACCCAGAATACTGCAGCAATAAATAGAAGTAGCTAAAACATATTTTATGAGACGTATGCTACTTCAAGATGAAGAACCTGCGTTCATACGCTTCTATATTAAGGCAAACATGAATATATGCTATTTTGAATTACCGAACCAACGTGTATACGTGCCTTTGCTATGCCGAAACTGCATACATATCTATAAAAGATAATTTACCCTTTTAAATTATTCAGACATCAGTTATACCCAGATTATCAGATTTATAGATCAATTCATGTGCCAAATATAACAGATCAAAATAACACCAAGATGCTTCTATTTAAGCCTTAAGATCTTGACCCATCAATAGAACCTATCCTTCTTCTAGCGCTCAGGTTCCTCCTTGGTTTAGATCCAGCTATGCATCATAATCCAATGACTAGTATTCTAGATCTTTCTCTTCATAAGATATTCAATGCTTGAGTGCCTTTGCCTAATGATCTGCTTCTCTTTTTATAGTCTTAGGCCTTGCTCAATAGCATGGTCTAAAACCACTTAGAACCAATACCTGGGTTCAATACTTTGGATGAGATACCATGGTCCAAAACCATAGGTCCAAATACCAAGGCCTAGATACCATGAACTAAAACAAGTTTCCCACATGTACGCTCTTTTGTTTGCATAAAAGTGCATGCATATGAATACGCGGCTTTGGATCGGTGATCCCGCGTGTACATGTGACTTTGTTAAGTGGAACCTGCATATATTTCCTTTTCCTTCATTCTGAGAGCCTGAACTGTGGTCTGTCAACTGAGAGAGTTGCTATCAAGGACAACACTTGTGCCATAGTGCCAAACCTGTGTCAAAATGCCAACAATCTCCCCCTTTGGACTTGATGGCAACCCCAAGTCACTCAAATTCATTCTCCCCCTTTTTCATCAAAGGCAAAGTGTTATGCTCCCCCTGAGTACATGCTGAAATCTCTGCTCTATTGTGTTGTCAATGCTCCCCCTGACTGTAGGCAAGATCTGCAAAAAGATGTTCTAAAAGAAAGAACATGAATTTATACATCATAAATGACCTTCCTATCACCAAAGACTCATACATACATCCATCTCCCAACCAAGTGGGGATATACCAATATTGACTCATCCACCCAACCAAGTCGGGATACGCCAAAAGTTTACACATGATAAAACAAGAATATTACATCATCCATACCAGGCATAGTGGGGAAACCAAAATAGGTTGTTACATGACCTTGATAATAAAAGAAATTCATGACATAGAGACTAAATATCTAATACAAGACTATGATAGTCATCAGCAACTATCATCAGCAGCATCTATCAATCATCATCTAGACCAGCAACCATGATCTGCCTCTGCACCTGTTCCACCTTAATCAAAAACAATTGTGAAGTAGTACCAAGATCTTCTAAGATAATGCCAACAATGCATTATTAGAAGTAAATGCTCCCCTGAAGCTATGCCAGATGGTCTCTGTCAGACCCATATTAGACTCTTTTCATCTTGAGCCTGTCCCACTGATATTCTTCAAATCAACATATATGCAACTCTATCCACAGAAACCGGCGTATGTACGCAGGTGCTCCTCATCAAACTTGCATACAGCCACTTTTCTATGAAACAGATAAGTTTCAACAGCAAGATAATGCATCAACTACTCCTAGCTTTTGTCTGAGGTATTCAAATGTCTCCCTGGGTAGTGGTTTGGTGAATATATTAGCAACCTGTTCCTTGGAGGGAACATACTCCAATTTGACCTTTTGTTCAAGCACTTGTTCCCAGAGAAAATGATATTTGATAGGTATGTGTTTGGTCTTTGAATGCATGACTGGATTCTTTGAAATATTGATTTCACTTGTATTATCACATAAAATGGAGGTAGGTGGAGTACAAGTGATTTGAAAGTTTTGCAAAGTTTGCATCATCCAAGGGAGTTGTGTGCAGCAAGATGGAGCAGCCACATATTCTACTTTAGCTCTAGATAATGTAATTGAACTTTGTTTCTTGCTAAACCAAGATACTAATCTGGAACCCATAAAGAATGTACAACCACTAGTGCTTTTTTTGTCATCCACGCTTCCTACCCAATCTGCATCTATATATGCATGAAGTGTGAGATCTATATCTCTAGGATACCATAAGCCATAGTTTTGTGTTCCTTGAAGATATTTGAAAATCCTTTTAATCGCCTGAAGGTGTGCTTCTTTTGGATTTTCTTGGAATCTTCCAACTATTCCCACTGCATGCATGATGTCTGGTTGGGTACCTGTCAGATAGAATAGACTACCAATCATACATATATAGGTTGGTTGATGTACTGCTGCTGAATCATCATTTGTGCTAAGGCTGCATCCTATTACCATAGGGGTACATACTGGTTTCAAATCTTCCATGCCATATTTCTTCAAGATCTGCTTGAGGTACTTGGTTTGTGATAGAAAGATACCATCTTTGATTTGTTGGACTTGTAAACCAAGAAAATATGTTAGCTCACCAAGCAGGGACATTTCAAATTCTTTCTACATCACCAAGGAAAATTTTTGACTCATGGCTTCTTCATTACTACCAAAGATGATATCATCAACATACACAACAAGTATTAGCAATTTATCATTGTCAATTTTTATATATAGATTGTTATCTGCTGATCCTTTTGAAAAACCTTGTTGATGGAGGTATTTGTCTAGACAATAATACCAAGCTCTTGGAGCCTGTTTAAGACCATAAAGAGCCTTTCTGAGTCTAGATACAAGTTTTGGATCATTTCCAAGGATGAATCCATCTGGTTGCTCAATATACACTTCTTCTTCTACCTCTCCATTTAGAAAGGTAGATTTCAGATCCATTTGATATACTTTGAACTTCTAAAAGCTAGAAAGAGCAAGGAACATTCTTATGACTTCAAGTCTAGCAACTGGTACAAAAGTGATCCAGACTTAAACAAGAATGCAACAAATTACAAAGATAACCATAAAAATAGATATGCAATGGAAATAATACTTCATTCATTAATGTCAAATACTGAACTATGCTTACAAATAGTAATGGAAACAAACCAGCTAGGGCAATGGTAGCTTATCTCTAAAAAAAGATGTGCTGGCTACATGCCTCTGAACTGTGTTACAATGAGGCTCGAAGGCCTATTTATTTTTGAAAAACAATGGAAAACCCTTAACATTCTGAAACCTAACCCTAGAAGATGGAACACCAAATTGTGGGCCCCATTTGGGTAAATTGGTACATCAACTTCCCGGGGTCGTAACTTTGGCATACGATCTCCGTTTGACGCATACAATAGCTTGTTAGAAATATCTATCCGGACACTACCACTTTGAGAAGGGAAAAATCAGTCCATGGACCCATGTTTCCCCCAAGTTTCCAAAGAAACATCGTTTATGGCCTCAAAACTGCTCCAGAAGTTCAGGACCAGAAAAACTGCTAAAAATAGTAAGTTGTGCTACAATTAAGGAAACTAAAAATGCTGAGAGAAACAATGGTGGGGGTCCAGGTGGACTTGGCAGGTGGCCACCAGATCTGCCGTTCATTCCTCCCCCATTAGAGCAATGGTCCCCATTGCGTTGAGTTCTTCCATGAGATGAGGAAACTTTTGTTGAACTTGGTCCCTGGTGAGCCACTTGCCCTGGTGAAGGAGTTGGCCTGCTTTGAAAACTCGATATAGTTGGATATTCTATTGGTGAGTGTTCTTGATCTGTGTGTCCATGAGCTGATCAGTTGCAGCTTGTTCCATGCAATCTTGATTTAATTTTGTGGGTGTGATCTGTTCTGCAATGTCGGATGTGTCTAGCAATGGTGGAAATTATGGCTAGGCGGTCCACATTGAACACTGGGTGCAGGCCAAGGAATGGGGGAATGTTGACCTCAAATGCATTGTCTCCCACAGCCTTAGTGTTATGCTTCTTGACCTGCAAATGATACCCAAATACAGAATATGCGAAGAAAAAAGACCGATAACACAGAATATGCGAAGAAAAGATATCTAGAACATAGAATAGCGAAGACTTTATTATTCAGAGAGTAATGTTCACTTGCCTCTTCGAGGGGGCAACCTCCAATAGAGCAGAGCTCGATTACAAAAATAAGACACAATGCTCCTCACAGGGCGTTACTATCCTTTATATATGACTCCTATAAGTAATACCACAGGTCAATACCGCTTATTACTAATACCGTCGGCCCATTTGCAACTAACTGTGGTTCCTTTATTAATTGTGGATTAACCACTTACAATTATTAATATGGGCTTTATTGACTCTTAACTATGACGTGGTCCTATTACATAGATAACGGGTTTAGGGTGGGACCCTAACAATATGACTCCATGTGTGAGTGTGAAGGATGTTTACATAACGAACATAACATGTACGCACGAAGCAGAGACATTGTGTATGACCAGAACATGATCGCAAGTATGACATTCACGTCAACACGCAAAAGGTTTTGGTGGAATGATCAAGTGTGGTGGGAGCGACGACTCACATGAGATCATGGAGTGAACCCAAGTGCATGCATTCATCAAGTAAAATTCTCAAAGGAGGCTCCGAAATTGGATGTAGGCAAAAATTTTGGAGGGTATTGCAGCCGCTACAACACTTCGCGACACATTGGTAGAACTCCAGCTTCTCTATTTTGGTTCATTGTCAGCATAGGACCTTGCCCTTTTAGGGAGTATTGAATCATTATGCGGGTTACTACGACTTCCCCTCTTACCCCATGGACAGACATGGTTCATGTTTTTCCAACATAGTCAAACGCAACAAAAGTTTAGCTTGATCACAGTGTTTTGAAATCGGGAAGGATAGTTTAGCTCATGAGTTGAATATTTTTAGAGTATAAGTTTTCATCTCTGGTGTTGCTCTGCTTCCAGTAGGCCTAGAAAGTACTTTGGTGGAGTCACGTGGGAACACACACATTGCTCCACTACCAACGAGCTTGGTCAGTACCCGAGTGGAGTTGTATGCTTCGCCTCTCTACATAGGAAGACTTTCTCTTCTTTCACCTTTGTATCTTTTTTTTTTTAAAGGATTGTGCATAGGCACTTATTTGTTTTTTGGGTGGAAGAGGGATCCTAAGTTATTGAGATAAGAAGAGGTTGTTCCTTTAGAGAAGCATCTAATACCTCTAGCATAGGTTTGCTCATTTAAATTTTCCCCTTCTCAGTTTCTACTAGTTGGATGAGCTTGAAGACATAGAGAATAGGGCTCAGTGCAGGCATGGGGCTTCCCTGTGTGGACATAGGTTCATGGTTGGACCAAAACTCCCCTTGCATAAGGCTCGTATTTTTCATCAAGACTTCATCAACCGAAGGCTATAACCAAGCACATAGAAGATGGATGTAAGACTGGGCAAGTGCTGCAGTGTCAGAAGTCACTTCTTATCTCAGCCACATACTCATTCAAAATCTAGAATGCATTAGATGGAAACACTTATTTCCGGAAACAAAAATAGTAAGGTATTAAGAAACTCAAACAAACAAAAACAAAAATAGTAACTAAAGAAACCAAATGAAATCAAGGACAGTAAGCAAGGAAAACAAAATGAAAATAACAAGTAGCAAGAAGACTATGTACATGGCACAGGGCGCGGCCTAGCCTACTGGAAGTAGTTCTTGAGATCTCGGTCGTTGATGAGAACGTTGTCAATCCTCCCATCAAGTGATTGCAAATGGTATGTGTGTGGGCCAATATTCTCATGGACTATGTACGGACCAATCCACACGGACTGAAACTTCATATGCTTGCTTTTGTCTTCATAGGACTTATCCCATTTCAGAACCAAGTCACCAACATCGAAGTTATCTTTCCCTGCAGACTCCTTATCGAGCCATCTCTTGATACAGTTCTAATGGAGTGTAAATTTTTCTTTTGCTTTCATCCTTTCTTCCTAGAGCTTATGGAGTGTATCCATCCTATGTTGAACTAGCTAACAAGGCTTGCTTTGTGATTCTTGGGACAACTGAAGAGCAAGCAAGTAGATATTGGGTGGAAGGATGGCTTATTTACCATAGACTAGGAAGTATGGTGAGGTATTTAGAGAGGGCTTTGGTGTTACACGGTCAGCCCATAATTCATTCGTCAAGGTGGTATGCCTATTGCGCTGCTCAGACAAAATGATATTTTTAATTATGCAGATGAGGTTTTTTGTTGTGGATTCTGCGAGGTTGTTTCCCTATGGGTAGTAGTTAAATGAGTGCTTCAACACAATACCATTTTGTAATGCAAAATCATAGAGTTTCAAAGATGAAAACTACATTTCATTATAAAAAACAAGTCATACCGGAACACCAAAGAGTGAGATGATGTTCTACTGGAGGAAGTTGATGACCTCTTGGTCATTCACTTGTTTGATCGGAACTACTTCAGTCTACCATGTGAAGTAATCAGTTGCTGTTAGAATGTAGTTTTTTTGTTTTGACGAATGTGGGAAAATCTCCCCAATGATACCTAGGCCCCATTGTTGGAACGGTTTAGTCACTGCGATAGGGTGCAGTGGCATTGTTGGCATACGTGTTCTATTGGTGCATCGCTGGCAGGTCAAGCACTTGTGGGCATAAGTATGTGTATCCTTGAATAATGTGGGCTAGTAGAAACCATCTCGCATAAATTTGTACGTAGTGGTGTTTCCCACAAAGTGACCCCCGATGGTTCCATCATGCGGAACTTGTAATACCTTCTCTGATTCATGTACCTCCAGACACCTAAGAAAAACTCAGTTCTTGTGCTTCCTGTAAAGCACTTTGTGCACCAACTAATATGCTAAAGCTTTGAGGTGCAATGCCCTCTTCTATTTGATGGAAAGTGAGAGGGTACGGTGTCATGCTCAAGGTACTGGCACACATTTGCATACCAAGAGGTTTCGTCTTCAGTGTGTGTTTCTTTCCTTATATCATACATTGCAACTTCATGCTCCTAGCCGACGAGCTCTTCTTCACTCTCCGATGCATGTACTGCGTCATCTGCAAGTCTGCAGAGCCCATGTCCTTTGATCATGTTAACTGGCTTGATTTCAAGATCATACTCTTGGAAGCATGTCATCCAGTTCGTACATCATTCACCCATTTCTTGTTGTACAAGCAGCGTGCCAATTGCTAGGTGAGGGACGTAGACTATGCAGCGGTTCTTCAGCAAGTAGGGCCTGAAGTGTTTCACCACCTTGTAAACTACATATGCTTGCTTTTTAATGGCGTGGTAGTTGAGTTCTGGCCCCTGCATGCTTGCGCTTATGAAGGAGATGGGACATTCACCGTTCATCTATTTCTTCTGAGTGAGTACTATAGCGAGAGAATTATCAAAGCCAAAGGTGTATAGAATGAAATACTTCTTGAGGTCTAGGTTGTAGAGTGCAGGCACTTCTACAATAGCCTACTTGATACAGGTGAATGCATACTTTTCCCTCTTACCCCAATTGTAGGTTGCATCTTTCTTAATCATGTATTGCATGGGCTTGACTATCTGCACATAATCCGAGATGAACTTCTAGAGGAAGTTTATCTTGCCCAAGAAGGATTACATGGCTTTCTTGTTGGCTGGGTGAGGGATCTGTGTAATAGTTTGGACCTAATCTAGATCCACCTCGATCCTGCTTTTGGAAACAATGTGTCGAAGAAGGTTCCCCTCAAATACTACGAATATGCTCTTTTTTGGATTCAAGGAAATCTCGTATTTTTTGCATTGCTCAAAAATTTTGCTTCAGATGGCATATGTGGTGCTCATGTCTTCTTGAGAACAAATTCACATCATCGAGTTATACCACTACGCTTTTTCTTATGAGTCCATGAAAAGCGATGTCCATGGCACATTGAAAGTTTGCGCCTGCATTCACAAGCCCAAGTGGCATTCGTTTGTAAGTGAACGTACCCCACTTGCTATGGAAGGTAGTATTAATTTTGGTAGGTTCTGCTACCAAAACTTGATTGTATCCAAAACAACCATCGAGTAGGGAAAACATTTGTGCCCTAGATACTATTTGTATAATGTGGTTAATAGATGGCACAAGGTAGTTGTCTTTGTCTGAGGCGTGGTTCACGTCCCAGAAATCAACACACAAGTAGATTTCCCCAGACTTCTTGCATACAAGAGCAAGGTTTTAAACCCATGTGGAATGACGAACTTTGTATATGACCTGTGCAACATACAACTCGGTAAGCTCTTTCTGTATGAGGGGTTCAAGAGATGGGTGTACCTTCCTCAACTTCTGCTAATATGGCTTGGCCCCTTCTTTGATCGAAATGATGTGTTGGATTATCCACATGTCAATAGTTTTCATATCATCATACATCCACGTGAACACATCTCAGTATTGTTTGAATAGACAGACAAAGGCTTGTTGCTCTTGTTGTGTGCAACATGTGCCGAGATTGGCAAACTTCAAATCTTGTTTTGTTTCCATGTTGATCAGTTTGTGCATCATGGTGGAACAGTGGGTCTTGCTATTCCTCGGCCCCTGAAAATGTTCTTGCAAGTCATAAAGCTTTTCCAAATATGCCACACCCTTCATGATAAGGTGGAATTTCCTATTACCAGCTTTTGCTTGCAAAGAGTGCTCATGCTCATCATCATCTATCGCTGCATCCTTGAAGATGTTAGGATTGGCCATGAAATGCAGTATCTGTTGATCATCATTAAACATGCGTAAGTTAGTTATGTTATCCAGGAAACATGGTTTGTAAAATATTTCAACAGTAAATCTATCCCTAATATGTGACATTCGTGAAGTTGTGTTTGCCAGAGCATTGGCAGTTTCATTATGCTTTCATGGTACAACAGTGATGTTAAATTCTTGGAAGGTAGAGATCAGTTGCCAAACCTCTTATTGGTAACTTTTGAGATGTGGTGACAAACAATGAATGGTGTTACATACCTGCCATACCACTATCTATGAATCACCTACTACTTTGAGCTCAAAAATGTTGAGGCTGATGGTTTTCTCCAAGCCCAACATGAGTGCTTCATACTCAGCAACATTGTTCATGCACTCAAACTCCAAGCGACTTGAAACCAGACACTTCTTGTTGTATGGGTCAATCAAGACACTCCTGGCTCCTAAATCGTCCTGTGACTTTTATCTGTCAAAGTACATGGTCCACAACTTGTTTGTACACGAACCGTTTGACGTGCTTGCACTATTGCTACTGTTGTTGCTACTAACTATTTCTACTATTGGTACAATGTACTGTACATGCTTCATTACCATCAGTTGGGCAAGGAAGGAGACCCAAATGTGTGTCTGGTGGGGTTGGAGTTGGTCGTACATGATAACACCCCAATGTTGTCTCCAGGCGGTAGTTTCCAAACATAAGTTCTGCGATGACCAACGCTTCGTTCTCACCATTGATGGGAGTGACATTGTGCCTCAAATACATCTAGGATAACACATGGATTTGGTTGTTTTTCCCTTGTACAAAAGCCACATGTGCGACTAGTCTATAGAAAAATAACCATTCAGCTTGCTGGACAAGTCTCTAGTCAGTACTAAACCATATGCTTCTAGTATGTCCACAACAACTATGTTGATGCATTGGTGGACTTGACTGTCATGAGATAGTCAGATGATCACATCTTAGTGTTCACCTATGATTGGTACAAATGTTCGATCAAGTTGGATGATTCGCGCAAATGTCTCACTCCATTTTGCATTGATCTTCTTAGCAATGGAGAGCAGCATGAAGTTGGCTACCGCACCATAATCAACCAAGAAGTTATGAACATTACAGTTAAAAACCTCAAATGAGAGTAGGAATGGAGGGCAACCTAAGTTTTCTTCTTCCATTCGGAGTGTGTTTAGCACAGTGGAAAGTGATCCAAGAGGTTTTCTGGCTCCCTTACTGGTAAAGTATGCGTTGTCTGTTGTTTTCTATCCCAGTTCATGCAGGAGGATGTTTCGTTGACTCTGGATCTTTGCTAACTCAAAAAAACTGATGTTTGCATGAGTTTTCTTCATGTCATATACAATGTTGTAGTCCAAAAGTGGAAGACTCACCAAGGTGTCCGGGGTACGACTGATGTTGATGTTGGGGTAACCTCATCTTTTCTTGTGCTTACCCAAGTGTAAGGGAGAGCCCCTTTACTCCTAAGATTGTAACGGTATTTTTTCTTTGGGGGTTGTTTCTCGGTGTTCACCTTTGACGCTACTTACGATCATTGATACATGTTCACCACATTCCCAGAACATAATGCTTCATCAGGTGCAGTACCTTCGTCATTATCCATGTCTTCAAGTTGTTCTTGTATATTGTTTTCTACATCAAATGTCTAAATGCATATAGAGCTTACGACTCGCTTCCAATCTGAACAAGGGTTATCGAGGTGATGTTCTTTAGAATTTGCACACTGATCTAGGTGGAACACAAATCTCTGCATATTTTGTGGAGGGTACTAGTTGTTTCCTAATGACATGCTTCCTTGTATCTTATCTGGGTGGATGGCTACTTGCAGATGTGTCCATTTTCCGTTGTTTAAGATCAGACACTTCTGTTGTCAATTTCTTGACGAGGGGAGTGAGGGTTTCGATATCACTTTTTTCCTTCTCTCTACCTTTGCTCTCCATTGCCTAGGGCTTTCTTCTCACGTCTTTGGAGTCCTTTTCTAGTTCATCATCCTTGATGACTTCAATCACATGCAGGTATTTCTCAACAACAATAGCCTCTTTGCAGTTTTCCTATAATGTTGGTTTCGTAGCTCACTTGACGAACTGTGAAATGTTGGTCGGCAGTGCAGATGTTTAGTAATAAACAGTGATGAAGTCATGAGGTTTGGTGTCCACTGCAAACTTGTTCAATGTGCATGTAAACCTCTGATTGAAATCTTGTACCTTTTCTTTCCCCTCCATCTTTAGGCTTCCCAATTCTTTGAGTAACATGGTCGGGGTCTTGTCATCAGCAAACTTTTCAAGAAACATGTGTTTGAATGCACCCCAGTTCTGTATGGAGTTTGGTGGAAGGTTGCGATATCATGCAGCTACGCAACCATCCAAGGTACATGGAAATTATCTACATGCTACGCCATCATGCCGTACATCAAAGGTCTGTAGCTGTAGGTAGAAGTTGTCCAAATGGTCTTCTGCCTTCACTGTACTGTCAGGCTTGAACTTGATGTTCATTCTCTCTGCTTGCTTTGGAATCTTGTGTAAATCACCCAGGAGATCCAATGATCCCTAAGTCATCCATTCCAGATTTTGGTTAGCCATCTCTTCTTCTTCTTCATCCTCCTCTCCTTCAAAATATGACGGTTTCGAGTCTAAGTTTGTTGGTTCGTCTCCACCTCTGCCTCCTCCGCTGATTTCCCCTTCGCCTCCTGTACCAGAGATTGATCCTAAGATCACAAGGGTTTCTCGTTCCCCTTGTCAGAAGATCAGAGGTTCCTCTTCATCTTCAATAGCTTCTGCCATACCTTGAAGTGTGGAAAGAACTACTTCTTCCACTAACAATACAAAAACCCCTATGGGAGTGGCTTTTGGCTTCCTTGATGTGTATGGAAGATGTTGTATTCCTGGGATCAACCTGACTGCTTGCACAAACTAGCGGGTGATGGCATGGATGGAGCGATGGTGATGATATGGAATTTCATGTTCAATCCTAGGAGGTGAGAAGTAACCAACTGCAGAGTCGCGCATAGGTCAAATGGAGTGCGAGTTACTAACTTGACCAAATGGTTGATGAGTGAGTGTCTGCGTTCAGCCATACACAACTAGCGGCCCTCCTTCTAACACCAAAAATGTTGACGATGCTAGACCCGCCAACATTCAAGGGATCACCTGGTATGAAGTCCCAACTAGACCTCACACCATTTGGTGTGGGAGTCCCATCTAGTACGATGGCCCGATTTCCATTATCTTAAATATTTGCCTCAACTCTTGCTTGTCAACACATGAGAGTAGTTTGCTTTGTCTTCGAGTAGTGAGGTTCATGTGCCTGGTGATTGCTAGTGTTACTTATGTCAATGGTTCTTTCATTGTAGAAGGAGAGGGTGGAATGAGTCCTAAGTTGGATTGGAGGAAGCCCCAACTCTATTAGGAACACATAAGACAATAGGACATGCACAACTTCTGGGAGAGCAGTCCACACGGATTCAGAAATCACAACACATAAGGAAAGATAACATGTACAACACACAGAAGAGGAGTCCTCGCAAGTGTGACAGTCGTTATAGTAAGTTTACATGAAAGATCTATCTAATGTCAAGGGAGGTAGCCAACATGGGCAAGACATTGTTAATAGCTCATACAACACATTTTCATTAATATATAAGCATTACAAAAATTGAATGAGTTCAAATGTTAAACACATGTTAAATCAACATGCATTACAAGTGTTCAATATTAGTCTTACAACAGTTAGAACATGTGTGAAAACGTGTTGGCCTGTTAGCAGGCTTCTGAATTAAGTGAAAGTTCCAAGAAACACTGTTACACCATACATCACTAACCTCGTGGGTGGGGCGTTGGAGCCACTACTTACTCCTCAAAGAAAAGATTACAAACTCTCAAGGATATGTGGCATGAGTTGAGGTGAAAATTCTTTTCCATGTACAAATGAGTGGGTATTTATAGCCAAGGTTGAAATTGACCCTTGTGGTTGTTCAACTTCCCTCATCGTTGTTTGACATTGATGACCTTTCGTCTTTCCATGACTCTTCATATGACAAGTGGGTCTCTTGGACTTCACGTTACATTACATTGATTTGCAGTATGGCCCATAGTAGAGAAGTGGATGACATGATTCATGACAAGACTTGACATGACAGTGTTGGTACATTCGTGCTCCTACTGGTGTGCATGTCAAGCTGCAGTGTTTACGGGTGATGGATGTCCTCATGGTGTGTCACAGCTTCACCTCCACATGGCAAAGTGTGTGGAGTCTTTGATGGTCATTGGGTTTGCTTGATGTTGCATTCGCACATTTCTCCTTGCTTGCATGTTGGCATGCTTGACAGGTTTGCCCGTTCGTGAAAAGTGCATGTTCAACCATCCGTCTATCCGTGAACACATCTTTCATGTTCACTCATCCATCTGTCCATGTGTGAACACATCCTTGTATGTTCGTTTGTTCCCAAGCACATCCCTTTGCATGCATCGTTTGTTCGTTCATCGGTGAACATGTCCTTCTGCATGTACTCTCTTTGTTGATCCTATATGTTGTCATGCTATGTTTGTTTGTACTTGTATATGCATTTACTCATGACAAGACGACATCAAATCCATAAACCTCCTAGTCTACCATGAAGCATGATCGTTTCGAATGCTGGTTACAAGGAGAGGAGACAAGGTTTTGATTTGTGATCTGAGATGGAGGCTCTGGGCACTGCTACTAAAAACTTTGTGGAAGTCACTCGATGATGGAGATGGAAAATATAGATTGACAGTGACTATTTGCAGGGTCTGGCTCAGCTGAAGGACAAGACTACATAGTTTTTTAGAGGAGCAGTTCGGGCTGCAAGAAGGCTAGGCAGACAAAATCTGCGCAATTTTCGGAAGAAGCAGGAAGCAGGAGCCTGGCAGCAAAAACTACGTAATTCCTAGAGGGAACTGGTAATCAGCTACTAGAACATTGGAAACAAAAACTACGCAATTCCTGGAGGGAAATGGAAGTCAGCTGTTGGGACATTGGCAACAAAAACTACGAAATTCCTGGAGAGAACTAGTAGTCAGCTACCGGGACATTAGCAGCAAAAAATGCACAATTCTTGGAGGGAACTGGAAGTCAACTGCTGGTGGGGAAAATTGTGATGATGCTGTGAGGTTTCCCTGCTGATCACCTCTGCATACTTTCTGAGCTAAGCAGACTGTTGGGCAGCAAAGGTCTTGCTCATGAAAACTACGCAGTTTTTTGGGTGAGCAGTCGGTCAGCTAACTAGTGGGCTGGCTGGAAAAAATGCACAATTTTTTGAGGGAGACAGGGACGGCACTAGGTGTCTATCCAGCTTGTCTGTGTAATTTTCTCAGTCAGCGGAGCAGGTAAGATCTGCAGCCTCCGTGTAATTTTTTAGGGCAGTCAGTCCCGGGGTGACTATCGAGTCAAACTCTCTAGTTGCCCAACATGAAGGTTGATTGATCTACTTGTGGGCAAGGCAACTTGAAATGGCTTCCTTGGTGCTTTTGTGTTATTCTAGGTGATTGTCAATCGAGTTGATGGCGGGGTGAAGATACAAATTTCATAGGGGAATCCAGTTGTTGGAACTTCAGCAAAATGACTAGGTGTGTGAACGAGTGAAAAGGTGCATACGTGATCTTGCAAACACACACTTACATGACTTGATGACGAGATGACTCAAACCATCGAGACACATATGCTCAACATGATTGACTTGATTGATCATTGGTCAGCCGTGATGATGCTTGTGCGATAGTGTATATGACTTTGTGTGTGAGTGTGACGAATGTTTACATAGCGAATGTAACATGTACACACGAAGCAGAGACTTTGTGTATGACCAGAACATGGTCACAAGCATGACATTGACAATAACATGCAAAAGTTGTCGATGGAATGATCAAGCAAGGTGGGAGCAAAGACTCACACGAGCTCATGGAGTGAACCCGAGTGTGTGCAGTCATCAAGTAAAATTCTCAAAGGAGGCTCCGAAATTGGATACAAACCAAAATTTTGGAGGGTGTTGCAACCGCTACAACACTATGTTAAAAAAATCATTTTATTTTCCTGAAATCTTGGGTTAGAAACATTTTTGGATTAGAAACATTTTTGGTGTTTGAGGATTCACAATCTACAATATTAAGACTTCAGTAAGAAATGAAAAATTTATCCACTTGCCTTATATTTTGACATTTCAGCCACTAAATTGCTTTTTAAATATTTTTTGTTTAAGATATCTTAAATGGATATATCACTCTTATCAATACAAATTGATCATTGCATTAATTCACATTTATTCCTTTTGTTAATTAAGAAGATTAAACTTTAGAGATGCCCACCTTACATGCTCCAACTAAAGCCACATCCATAAGACAAGTCTTTCCATGATTCTTACAGTCAATAATGTTCAATATTTTCATTTTTTATTTATTTTCAATATTATGGTGATCATTAATAAATGTTGATTTTTTTTTTTTTTGTATTTCAAATTTTAAATATTTTATAAATATATAGAACTAATAATAATATATTTAAATAATTCAAATATATAACATTTTTGTAAATTAGCATTTCCTTGATAAAATACTTTAAATCAAATATTCAACAACCAACAAATAATTATTAAACAAGAGCCATGTGGTGACATGTCACTGCTAATTTGCACAATATTGAATTGTGTGAATTAGTTTTATAGTTAGTCGATAATAATATCTATGATAATAGAATTTTTGAATCATAAAATACATTATATTAATAAAGATTTTATTAACATATATTTAATTAAAAAAAATAATATTTATTAAAGTTTTTAACAAAAACCTATTTATTTCAAATTTTTAATCTATCTTTTTAATTATTTAGTTAATAAAATTTTATTTTTCAAATATCCTAAAACTTTAACATAAAAATATCATTACCTTTACATTTAAATTAATAAACAGAATTGCATCTTACTTTACTTTTTACAACTTCTCGAAATGAGGCACTTAAAATTTCTAATAATGTTATAAACTAAGATTTCATTCATTACTTCTAGTTATTAGTTTTTTTTGTTTAACTTTCAAAACATTTCAAACTTTCAAAAAAATATTTTAATTTATTATTGATAATAAAAAATTAATTTTTCCATTTAATAATTAAATTTTAATATTCTAAAATATTTAAACTAAACACTTCTTAATAAAATATATAGCAATATCTTTCTTATAATTAACCATATTCTCTTTTTACATATAAATATCATAGAAACCTAACAAAGAAACCATGGTGGAAAATAGGTCACCCTTCAATACTCGCTCTTAAAATCTCACCAAATTGAAAGAGATTCACAATTTTCCAATTGTTGCATTTCATTTTTTGTTAATATTAATTTCACATATGCTTAAATGTAAAGCGTGGAGATCCACAACTTTTTTATTGTTATTTCTCGAACATGAAAATTAATAAGAGTAAAAAATATAATTTGAAATGCATAGTATAATTAGTACATAAGCATTGGATCTCGTACATGAAAAATATAGCACATCATTTTTTAGAGAAATTTTCATTTAACTCAATAATAGTTTTAATGATAGTGTTCACAAATGATAAAATTTATGAGCTCATACGTTTTTAATTTTTAAATTTATGAGATTTTCATTTAATTCAATGATAGCTATAATTGTAATGTTCATAAATGATGAAATTTATTAGCTCATAAGTTTTTGATTTTTAAATTCATGAGGTCATAAGTTCATACATTTTTATTTTATGAGGTAATATGGATTTATTTTTTTAATTGGCATATGCAGTATGGTTAGAGTGACTTCAAAATCTAGCTTTATGTTTCTAATTTTTAAAATTATTCAATAAATATATTTATTGGACCCGGTCAAACTTGTATAACCACGGTCTAGAAATCAATAAATTGGATCCAACTTGATCTAATTAGAGTAGGAGAGAATGCATGACTTTAGTCATGTGGGACAGGAGAGAATGCATAACTTTAGCCATGTGGGGGAGTAGAAGTAGAGAAAGATAGATAAAAAAAGATATCCCTCTCTTGAAATTGTTTGTTGTTTTTTGAACGAATAGTAGCCATGGCTTAAAATATACAGTCAATAATAATAACTTAAGTAATCCAACCCCATCGGTTTGTTTCTTATTGGAAACCAACTAGGCCCCGACAACGACAAGATTCAAATAAAGAGTAGACCATTACACAAAAAACTATTAACTCATAAATCACACTCTTCAAATGAAGTTAAATAATGATAGAGGATCGAAATATAAAAAATATTTAAAGATGCTATATATAGGTGTATTGATAAATTTAATATTATATTAAGATAAATTTAATATTTAAGGGAAGTTTAAATGTATTGCAGACAAAACAAACAAATAATATATATATACATCAATACCATATACTATGATATATATATTAGAAGTCTTCTTAGGTAAACCCTAACGACACTGCAGCAACCCTGAACTAAACACAACCGTGACCTAACCCTTTGATGAGTTCTGCAAAGGTGCTTACCAGGGGGTCGTTTCTTAGGTCAGAATGATAGAGGAAGAAGGGGGGGAGAGATCACGTCCTACCGAGATGCGGCAGCAAGGGATTCTCGCCAGAACACCAGCAATCAGAAGCAAACACAAGATACAAACAAAATGAAAGGACATGTCCTCGATGCACGATGGAAGGCAAGCAGCAGAGGAAAATGACTACCATGTGTGGCAGAGGAACCAATATTCATCATTTCGATGAACAAATTGGAGTGATACATAAGTTACATGAAGGACCATGCATTGATATGAAAGTTCACAGAAGTATGGCCGACGGAGAAAGATCTTATCAAGTGGATATATCAAAAACGGCAACCCAAAGGCCATATCGAGCTCAAGCTGGGAGCTAGAGGCTTTTTCACGGTAATATTCTCAAACCTGCAAGATAAAAAAAGAGTATTTGAAAATGACCCTTCCATTATAATGCTAGTTTGTTTATGAGATATTGGGAAGAATGTTATGACCCAGACAAGGAAAAATTTCTAGCAGCCCCGGTATGGGTAAGATTATTCGGTCTTCCAATGGACTTCTGGGACCCAGAAATATTAGAGGGTATTAGAAATACGATAGGAAAATTTGTCAAAATATCAGAAACGACAAAAAGAAGCAAATACACATCTTATGCGAGAATCTGCGTATACATCAATATAGCTGAACCCATACCTAACTCAGTGGAATTAGAATATCATGAAGAGGTTTGGAAACAAACCTTAGACTATGAACATATCCTGTTCAGATGCCGAAGGTGTCATGAATATGGCCACCTATTTAAGGATTGTCCAGTGAACCTAGAGGAAGGGGAGAATATGCACAAGCAACAAAGGAAACCTTAAGAAGGTAAGGAAGGGTTCCAAGAATTGAAAAGCAAGAGGAGACAATCAAAGGAAACCCACAACATAGGGAAAAAATAATACCAAACTTAGCCAAGTGGAACAAATAGCTTTGAAGCGCTACATGTAGAAGAAGATCAAGAAAATGAGATCCAACTTATGGATTATCGGGAGAAAGGAAAGGACAATAGTTCGAGTTAAGGCAAACCAAACCCCAACAAGAAAGCTCAAAGAGAGTTGGTAGATAAAGACGATAAGGAGAAAAGGGAGGGGATGGAAACCACTACATTGGAAATCGACCCAAGCAAAGGAGAGGAACTTAGCATGGAAGAAAAAGTTTTGAATAAACTATTGAATGAATGGAGACGTTTAAGTGAAAGATTTATTCTGGAAGACCAAAAGATAATACAGAGAGACATTCCAACAGTATCAAGCTAAGAAGGGTCAGAGACAGGTCAAGATTGTAGAACAACTAGGGATGCATAAGAAAAACCCCTAAGAGTATTCAAACAAAGTAAAAGGAGGAAAGAAAAGAGACTAGAGAAAGCTATAGGAATCTATACATATTATGGGAGAAATGTTGGTGAACACAGGCAGGGTGGTGCCGCTCTTAGCAGTATACCAACAAATAAATGAAGTGTCCCAATGATAGTTACATCCTCGAACATAAGAGGCCTAAATAGCTGAGGTAAACATAGATAATTGTTGTGTGTGGAGCCTGATTATCTTTTGTATTCAAAGGTATCGTCGCGTTGGACCCTAGTTTGTAATGGGGCGGCAACACTGCCCATAAAATATATGCTACAGGGGGGGTCCTAGGGGGGTAGTTGTGACCTTTGGGAGCCCCCCCGACGGGGGATCGGGGCAACACCCTCATGATGCAAGAGCATCGGAACTAGCCAGCAATGTGGAAATTTGTCCACATGTTGTGGCTTGACAGGGTGAATTTCATTCACGATTTGTTCAAATCCAGTTTATTGAGGAGGGTGATTTCTCAAATAATTAGTTATTATAGTAACTTAGTGATAATATCTGTTAAAACAGGTGTGTGCAAGCGCTAATAGGTAGGAGATTTTATTGTTAGGATTTTTAAAATTAGAAGATTGTGTTATCGATTTGTTAGTGGAGTTAATGTGAGGAAGTTGTAATAAACGAAGAGATTTTTCTTCGTGGGGGGGTGTCTTTTTTGGTGTGTTTTTTTAGATGAGCGAAAAGCTTTGAATAATAGGAGAGACTCTGTTTTATTGAAAGTCTCTGGTTTTTGGAAAAAAGTTGAGATCGTTCTTATGAACAGGGATCAAAGGCAATTTTCTGTTCTGTGAAGGTTGATGGTTAGAAATAGCGTGAGCGCTCAATATTAACACGAGAGAATATTGGGATTGTGAGCTGTATCAAGCAAAAGTTTTTCTGTTGGTATCCCATAGCAGTTGCGCAAGGAGCACGGATCATTAGTCCTGTCGCGATCACCATCATTAGCACTTGCTGAAGTCAACCAAAGAGCATTGGTTCTGTGGCAGAAACATCATATCATTTTAGGAAGGAGTATTCTTTGCCCATGGAAGGAAAAAACAACCCAGTCGAAGTCTAAAGCATTTTAATTTGATAAGCATTTTCTTTGCACACATTTTTACACTTTTGATTAGGGCATTGCAATATATAATGTAATCACATCGCTACACTTACAGATGCAATCCACCTCTGAAGTTTGCTACAATATGGCAAGGTTCTTATTGGAAAAATTAATAATGAGAATATTGTTGCCATCCATTTTCAATGTTTTCTTCATGTTGTAAATCACAGAGGGGCAGCTAATGCCTGTTCGCCCATGTAGTTCTATGTTGATGGAAATGTTCAAGCATCCATTTCTGTTCTGGATAAGAGTTGATTTCTATGTACTAACGTAATGCTGTGTTGGCAATGGAAAACCCAATATGTATATATGCGTATAGCCATTGAATTAATTGCTGGATTGGTTGATATGAACATTTGGGCATTGGCGGTGATGATCAGTTCTATGTAATGCTGAAACTATGTGCGATGCCATCGGTACCTCTTTTCCATCAACATTTCAATCATGGCTCTTGCTTCTACTGTGCACTGCATAATTTTTTTAATCGAATTTGAATTGATTCACACACTGTTTGGACACATTGTGGGCATGGCTGTATTGAGTTATGTGAATGGTAGTTCAAAGTGTTTTGTGGGGCGTTTGTTCTTGAACAGAATTGAGATTTAATTAATTAAGCTGCTAATACATCTTGATTGAGGCACATATGTTAGTTGTATACATCCAATCAATCAAGACAATGACTCTAGGATTATGAAAAGAGGAAAATGTTGTTAACAATAGGAAAGTTCTAATTTTCCTACATCACCTCGAAGCTAAAAATAGAGGTAAATTTTCCTTGTAAAATGTTGTAATTTCATAGTCAATCTGGGTCGTTCATTAGGTGGAGATCTGACGGTAGATGTTATGTTTAATTTAGGGTTTTTTTCCCTAGAAGGCACCCCCTTGCTATATATGAGGGAATTGTATTGTGTATATGTAGATCAGTATTCTGAGTGAAGAAAAGAGAGGATATTGAGAGAAAAGAGGGAATTACAACAGATCTGTTGTAGGTTGTATCTCTTTATTTTGCTAGATAATATAAAAGGAAGGACTGGTTCTTTCTCCATAGACGTAGCCCAAACTGGGTGAACCACGTATATCTGTGTCTCTCTTGTTTTATGAGTTTTCTGTTTTTATATTTCTGCAATATTTTATGTGTTCCATTTCTCTGTAATATATAATTTTCTAACAACTAGTATCAGAGACGAATGTTTATTTGGTTGAGAAACTCGCAGGAGAAAAGGGTTCTCAGTTCGAGTGGCAGCAATGGTGGAAGATAGTAGGTTTAGGGTCAAAAAATTTAACGACCAAAACTGTAGGTTTTAACTTTGTATAGAAATTGCCGGCATACGAATTCTAAAACACAGAAAATAAACAATGTGAGAGCATAACACATAAAACACATATACACAGATATTTTCCCCTGGATCCCAAAACTGGGACTACCAGCTTGATTTTTCATTATTTTCCTTTCAATGTTA